>BMAV01015560.1:0-13129 GCA_019973955.1 Trichonephila inaurata madagascariensis
ACAAATTTTCGCAAACTCTCATATCCTGATAAAGTCGGCGATGTGGCCAGAACTGCGCTGCATGTCTTTGGCCCCATTTGACTTTTTTTTTCAGCACTTGTCATGTGACAACAACAACAGAACTTAACAGTTTTTGTATCTTAACATAAAGTAAAAAATTTTAAACATGAATTAAATACAAGTAAATATTAAGTGAATGTACAGTTAAACATGTAATAATAATCCCATGTGGTTTTTTAGTCAGTATTATAAAATATTAATAATGGCCAACTTTCAAGGTTTACACTGTACTGTATTGAACTGAACTGAATTAAATCAGTATTGCTTAGCGTAGAAGCATGTTTCTTATATTTACAAGAGCAAAAAGGGATCATAGCCTGTGTTGCTCTATATCCCTTCAACCTTTCAATCAACAAGAGCAAAAAGAAAGAAAAAAAAAAGTGTACCACAGTATAAAAATTTTATCGGCCAATGAAGAATCAAAGAAAGAAGTATAAGATTTGAGAGGAAAATTTCAATTATCAAAAAGGGGGAAAAATAAAGTAAGAACATACACTGAAGATTTATCCTCAGAACCAAGAAAGGATAATCAAAGCAAATTAATGTATCAAAATTTGCAAAAATAAAAATCTCCAAACAAGCTTCACACTATATATATATATGGATTCAACTGTCAAATTTCAAAGAAACAAAATGTTTTTTTCAAGCAATAAAAATCACTGTAGTATCTTCCTTTACCTAAGTACCTTAAATCCCAGAAAAAATAGTTTAGAATATATATATATTCTATAAAAAAGAAACATTTGTGTGAACCAATTATGCATTCTGATTATGTACCAAGCACCTTTACTGAAGAAGTTTAACGATTCTATAGATTCAAAATCGAAAATTTCATCTGATACTATACCAGAAAAGAAACAAGGAGTACGGGTGAATATGTCTTTTGAAAAGTCACATTTAGGTGATAAATTATATGATAATACTAGTGATGAGTGTTTTACACAAAACACATCAAAGAACAAATATGATGAAAATGTTAAAAAATCTAGAAAAAAGAATTATACAGAGGAACAAATTACTTCACAGGATTCAAAATGTGTTTTTGATTCTTCTTCAAATGGAAACCTTTTTGAAAAATCTGTCAAGAAAAAAAGTCAGACAGAATTTTTTTCTGAGGGAGAAAGGACATTTGGATGTGAAGCCGTTGAAACAGATAAAACAGAAATTCCCAAATATACCTCCCCTTGGAAGTCTCGTAAAGAAAAAAAAAAGCAAAAGAAATATCAAGCAGAGGAATTCTCAAGTGCAACAGAATGTGAGGTGGCAGAGGACAGATTAAAAGAAAATTTGAATGCTAAAAAGAAAAAACATCTTCAGGGAGAACAAATTATTTCACAGGATTTAGAATGTGTTCATGATTCCTCTTTAAATGGAAACATTTTTGAAAAATCTGTTAAGAAAAATAAGAAAGAATTTATTTCTGAAGCAGAAAGGACATTTGGATGTGAAGCCATTGAAACAGAAATTCCCAATTATACCACCCCTCAGAAGTCTAATAAAGAAAAAAAGAAGCAAAAGGAATATCAAGCAGAGGACAGACTAAAAGAAAATTTAAGCATTAAAAAGAAAAAACATCTCCAGGGAGAACAAATTATTTCACAGGATTTAGAATGTGTTCATGATTCCTCTTCAAATGGAAACATTTTTGAAAAATCTGTTAAGAAGAGAAATAAGGAAGAATTTATTTCTGAGGCAGAAAGGAATTTGGATATGAAGCTGTTGAAACAGATAAAATAGAAATTCCCAAACATACCTCCCCTCGGAAGTCTTGTAAAGAAAAAAAGAAGCAAAAGGAATATCTGGCAGAGGACAGACTACAAAAAAATTTAAATGCTAAGAAAAAACATCTTCAGGGGGAACAAATTATTTCACAGGATTTAGAATGTGTTCCAGAAAAAATTGGGGACGAATTTTATTCTAAAACAGGAAAGACATCTAAATGTGAAGTTGTTGAAACAGATAATTCAGAAAATCCAGGTTATATCCCAATTAAGAAGTTACATGAACATAAAAGGAAGCAGAAGGAATATGTGTCAAAGGATTTTATGGATTTTTTAGCTGCACTAGAATATGAGGTGACAGATAAAAAACCTAAAAGAAAATTTAAACACCAAAAAGAAAAAATGTCTAGGAAAACAAACTATTTCACAGGATTTAGAATGTGTTCATGATTCCTCTACTAATGGAAAGATTTCTAAAAAATCTGTTCCAAAAAAAAAGGGGGAGGAATTTTCTTCTAAAGCAGAAGAAACATTTGAATCTGAAGTTGCTGAAACAGATAATTCAGAAAATCCAGGTTATATCCCAATTAAGAAGTCACATAAACATAAAAGGAAGCGGAAGGAATATCTGTCAAGGGATTTTTTAGCTGCACCAGAATATGAGATGACTGAGAAAGAACTAAAAGAAAATTTAAGCACCAAAAAGAAAAAACATCTTCGGGGAAAACAAATTATTTCACAGGATTTAGAATGTGTTCATAATTCCTCTACAAATGGAAAAAATTCCAAAAAATCGGTTCCAGAAAAAAATGGGGAGGAATTTTCTTCCGAGGCAGAGACAATTTCTTTATCCGAAGTTTTTGAAATAAATAATTTAGAAAATTCAAACTATGATTTATTTTCTCAGAGTATCTCTTTGGATTTTGAACCTGCACCTGTGAATTTTTCAGTTCCTTTATTACATAAACATGAAAAATTATCAGTAGTTACTGCTGAGATGAAAGAGAGTTTAAGAGAAAACGGAGTCTTGATCAAGTATGGAAGATTCTCAGAAGAAGAAGATACCATTCTTCAGAAAAATTACCAACAATTTGTGGAGGAGTTTGGAATAGATGATCCATGCCTGCTTTTTGGAATCGGTTTAACAACTAGAAACTCTAAAGTAGTCAGGTTTCTGAAAGCAAAGCATTTTTACATTCGTTTAGGCAAGGGTTTGGAGAACAGAACATTGCTAAGCATATACAAGAGAGCTCGGACCCTATTTAATCCTTTACGTTCAAGCAAAAGGTTTAAAAAAGAAGAAATTGCTAAACTGAAACATTCATATAATTTTCTAGGAAGTAAATGGACTAAAATTGGCAATATTGTTGGAAGAAGTGATATGAATTGCCAGGTGTCTTACAGATGGCATGCAAAAGATGCGAATAAAGGTAAATGGTCATCTGAAGAAGAAAATAATTTAATTATTGCTATAAAAACTGTTGCTCAGACTGATGATATTTCATCAAATAATATAGAAAGCATTTCATGGGACGCTGTTGAACGACTTGTTCCTACTAGGAATGCTTTTCAGTGCCGACTTTATTGGGGTGAACATTTAGCGTGGGACCCAAGTGTTACTGAGAAAAAGCCTTGGAATCGGTCTTCCTATGCAAAACTAATACATTTATTAAAATATAAATACTGTGCTAGTTCTGAAAGGGAAATTAATTGGAAAGAACTTCAAAAATATTTTATTGATGTATCTCCATCATATATTTTTTTAAATAGAAAATGGGCTTATTTAAATTATAAAACACAGAAAAAAACTTTAATCTGTCAGTATTCTAAAATGTTAGATTACTTGTACAAAATATATGAAAAATACATAGATGTTGCCAGTTTTGAAGTTGAAACATCTAATTGTTGTGATCAGTGATTCATGATTCAGTTGTTGAAATAATATAATTGTTTTGGTACTTATGTATTATTGCAACCATTTTGACACTATTATATGAAAGGAAGCACCTGGTTGCCACAATTCAGTGCATACAACACATTTGATATTTTATATATTTTTTGAAATATTATATAAATGTTATGTTATAATGATCAGATTTGATATATATTTTAGGATAATTTCCATTTCAGCGAACCGTAAAAATGCCAATTATAATGGTAAACCAATCACAAAAAATTACCTTTTTTCTTCAATGTTGAAAGCAATTTCAAGTTTCATACCTTCTTAATAAAATAATAATTGAAGTTGGAATTGAGATTATTACCTTATTGTGATTTTTTTTAATTTGGCAGGGAAAAAATCAACTGTCGCCAATGGCCACCAAAATGGAAAAGTACCAACGTTAGTCATTCTCATCCTTGTAATATAAAGTTTGATTTATATGAAGCTCATTTTTAAGATTATGTTACAAATATATATTATATTAACCAAAGAATGGCTGACTTATTGGTGCAGTTATTTGTGAAACATGTAAGATTTTGCATTATTATTAGATATAAGTATTAGAAATTGGGCAAATATAAGTTGGCTTTTCTCATTAGGATTTTACATTTAAAATCTAATATTTTAAATAGCTTAAATCTCCAAATATTTACATATATTCCTTTTCTTTCTTTTTTTAATGAGGAAATGTTTAAATTTATCTTTTTTAAGTACTGTATTTACTCGAATCCAAGCTGCACTTTTCCCCCCGTGTTAACCCTAATTAAAATCAGGTGCAGTTTAGAATCGAAGGAAAAAATATTCGTTGGAGGGGCGATTACGGGTTCATGCATGTGTTTAAAAGTTTATAATACTGATAAAATAACTAATTATTCAGTTCTTATTAGTTTTTATTTTAATTTTGTAAAATTGGATATCGATAAAAGATTTTTACATTACTTTTCACTAAAACATTGAGAATTTGGAGTGTGGCTATGATTTGAATAAGTACAGTAGTTCTTATTCATTTCTTACAAACTAATTTACATTTGAATTATGAGCGAGTTATTGAAAATTAATTGCTAGTCAGTAATTGTTGTACATTACTGTAGCCAGGATCATAATAAGCATTAGCACGATAATGTTAAAACTTACAGTTCTACAAAAATTATTGACCTTATATATAATAATCCATTCTGCTTATTACGTGTACATGATTTGATTTTGAAAGCTGACAAGAGTGAAATCATGCCATGATAGCAAAACAAAGTTTCTTGCATGTTTTGTGTAGAAAAGAAGAAAAAAATAATCAGATTTTGGTAAAAAATGATGCAATTTGCATGGCACGAATTTTGCTGCAGTGATGCTAATTGGTATGTAAATTTTTCTTAGGTTAAATAATAGTAATTCAGTACTTTTTTTTATGATAAATGATATTGAATATGAAGAATAATTAAATCTGAGAATCCCTTATTTCAAGATAATATACTCTTCAAAGTATTGAAAATGAAACTAACTAAGCAAGGGAAAAAATTGTTTTATCTTTATTTATACATATAATTATTGCCACTATAGTACAACATTTAAATTTAACAGTGAATTAAGTGGAAATGTCCCCACATATGTATGTTTTGATGCTATTGTATATCAAATTGATGCCTGTGATTAAAATTTGTCACTGCAGCAAAATTTACGTGTTGCAAAATCAGATCATGATATCAAAACAAAAATTTTTTATGTGTTTCATTTGAAAGAATACAAAAAACCCAATCAGTCTACTTTTTTTTATTTGCATGGTATGAATTTGCCCCAGTGACGCTAATATGTAAGTACCAAATAAATATACATTTAACGTCATTCTAAGGACAATTATGAAGCATATCCTATTAAATTCACGTAAAAGACAGCACTGTGATAAAAGCAAACATCATTGAATTAATAATTTTGTTTTATTTCTTGTGAATCTGGCATTTTCCATAAAAAAAGTTAATTCTAATGTTGAAATTCATGTATGATGTTTTTGTAAATAAAGGCTCATTTTTCTAATTTAATGAAAGGTGTTATTTTCTCAAGTTAAACTACTTTCTGTTGAGTTCGTTACTCAGAAGTAACTTATTGAATATTTAAACACTAAAAGCTAATTCACACCAAGGCGTTCAGGCTTCGCGATCAAAGTAGAAAGGAGAGCTGTTTTCGTTGTTTGATTCACGCCAAAGCTTTTTCATACAAGCGGTGGATTTCTGCTTATTAGGTGACGCTGAAGATTGTAGTTGAAATTCGCACTTTCATTCTGAATAGTTAGGTAAAGGTATGAATCACAAGATAAATGAATATTTGGCAATTTTGCTAGTACTGGAAAGGGAGAACAAGAGATGATGGTGGTTCGACATATTATTCAAAAAAGACGATTAAGACCAACATTTATGCTAACAGAGGAGATGCGTTTGTCAGACACAGAAAGTTGTTTTAATTTTTTTCGAGTGTCACCCCAACTTTTGTATAAATTACTATCAATAGTTGGGCCAATTATTTCTAAAAGGGATATTGGAGATAGTATTCAACCAAAAGATAGATTGGCTTTAACTCTGAGGTTTATATAGATTCTTCAAGTGTGAATTAATTAGTTCTGAAATGTTTGATACTCTTACAAATGTTTATTTATAACATTTAAATAAGAATATTTCACACACATGTTTAAAGCAGCTTCTTATTTGCTGTATTGGTGGAAATATTGAATTTTTGTCATGTAATAGAGATTAAAAAAAATTCATTATTTTGTGAAAGGGTTAAAGTGTAGTATGGGGGAGGCACTTGGCGCAGTCCTTTTTTTTTTTGGCGACTAAAAGCGGTCGCCAAGGTACTTTATTCGGAATTATTTATTATTGAATGAATTCGTTATCTCACCATGACATTTAGATAAAAATCGCCAAATTCGAAGAAAAACCGCCAAATCCAAAGTGGCTCTCTTATACTACACTTAAACCTTGTGAAAGCAATCTAATAAAAACACAAATTTAGCTCATTTTTCTTAACATGCATCAATACACTGCTAATGATGCATGTTTCTATTGGATATGGATACATAATTAACTCTTTCATACCCTGAATTTGTGACACTATAGGGAAATAAATATTTTAGATAAACACAAAACTATAATTATTGAGCAAAAGCTGGTACATGTTAATAATATTAAACACTTTTTCAAGTAATGGGTGTCCAAAGTTTTAAAAAAAAAGAAGTACATAATTTGCACCACCTTGCTTCGAGCAGCATGATAGTTCTGGAAACATAATTTTTGCTTGGAAAAATAAAACTACACTTCTTCATCCTATAAATCAAAACATTTTCAATTTTTTTCTAATCTAGTGTTGCAAGAAAAATTTTAGTTTAATCCTAATTTTTACCTAATGTTAGTTTTAATTTTAAATATTCTATTCTGTACATTATTTTATTTTACATAGTTTTTATTGTCAACATATATAATAAGCATATTAATTGTATTTTATTTCCTGAACTCAAGCTATATATATATGTTTATTTTAGTTTGTTGTTTTATTTCATTGACAGAACAGCTATGCTGATTTCTTTTTTAACTTTTTATTTAACCGCACAACACATAGAAGCTATTTACAAATGCAGCAAAATTTAATTTATTATTGCGAGCTTCGAGTATTAAAAGTCCTATATTAATCCTCACGTCAGTTTTACGGAGAAAATTCTCTCACGTGCACACCTTGCTTACTCCAGAAAGTTATCTGCAGGCAGAGTTGCCAGAAACTTACGCAGCAAAGTAGCACGAAGAGGAAAAAAAGAGGAGTGGATCAAAACAGCGCTACTGCACCCAGAAAGATTTTTAATGCAGTGCTATCGCCATCTGTTGTCCAAAATATTATTTATTTTTGTGAATACATCTCATGATTATTTATCAAACCTCAGTTTAATCTGCAATTTATTTAGTTAGTGAAAATAATTTATTGTATTATAAAATAAATATGCAAAGGGACCAAAATTTTTTTTAAATTATGAAATTTCTTTAAAAAATATCTACACTTGTTTTGCTGAAAAATCTTTAAATTTTCATTTTTAAAAGATTCTGTTAGTGTTTTGTTTGTTCAGAACTGTTTATGGTAATTTTAAAAAAAATTTTTCCCAAATTTCTTTTTTAGAAAACCCCTTTTAATTTAATGTTATAATTTCTTTTTTCAGTCTCCCCCGTTTTATTTTTTTATTTCCATATATGATTGTAGTGGACAAAGTTTTTGATCATGCCCAAAAAGTTAGTTTTCAGCAAAACAATAATTTGTAAAATTTTTCCTAACGAATCTTAGATCATGATTATTTATTCCCAAAAAATCTTTTAAAAGTTCCTTTCAGTCAAAAAAAATATTTTTTTTCTTTGTTAATTGACAAATTCTAAATCTTGCTTATTCAACAAAAGTAAAAAACCTGACAGTTTAACAAAAAAAAAATATAAAAAATTTAAACAGATTACTATTAACAGATTGACAATATTTAAAAAAAAACTACTTTTATGTCCCCCAAACCAACTGGTATTAACTAGATTTTGTATTTTTCCTATATTTTTGATTTGGCCTCTGGTTTTTGAAAACCTAAGTCCTCATTTTTTTCCCCTAGAAAGATAGTTAACATTTTTTTATCAAGAAGGTTTCCCGGGAAACTATGGATGTGATTGAATACCAAAGTTATTTTCTTATGCACTTTAAAATTCAGTGTTAATCAATTTCTTTTTTGGGGCATCATGGTTTGTTTTTCTTTCTGACAATCTGTTCTTTATATATAGTTTTTGGAAGATTTTATACAATACTTTTTTTACATATGCATATATTTCTTGACATTTTTTGATTGGAAAAAGGTTATTTCTTTTCTTCCTTTATCAAAAAATACCATTTCTCATCATTACGAAAAACAGATGAGTTTTTTTTTTTAAATATATATTTTTTTATACCTTTTTTGGAAAAAATGTTTGTAAAAAAAGATGCACTTGATAGGATTTTCTCTTTTTTTTCTTTGTTTCTTTACAATTCAGTGTTGATGGAGTTTTACATCTCATGTCATGGAAAGGTTTGGAAAAATATTTTTTATCCTTTTACTGTTCATATATATTTAATCTTGTAGTTATTTATCATTTTTTTTCTCATTTTTTTTGCTTTTTGCAACAAATTACAATATTTTTAATTGAAATATTCAAATAATTTTTCTTAAAATTAATTTTTATCAACAAAATCTCATTAGGTTCATTATGGTTTTTAAAAATAGGTCTGTTGTAGGTTTTTATTTTTGGGTTCTTACAAATTTAATTTTATCATATTGTATTACATCTAAATTTTATAAAATGTTTATAGATGTTAGATATATTACACCCATTCCTCATGAAATATTAATTTAATACTCAAAAATTTTAAATTTAAAATTACAATGGGGCTTATTTTTTAAAAATTTTAGTTTGTACTAATTTATTTTTTTTTCCAAATGAAGGCTTCCTAATATATGTTATTTATGATATTTTAGAAAAACGGGGTATACATAACAATTTTTTTTTGTTTATCTCTTTCAGGTTATTTCCTCATAGCAAAAAGCTACTCTTTATTTTTATTAATTTTTTCATTGATTCATTTTTATTTACCGGTAAATTTTTTTCCTCTCTTACATTCAAATATATGTTTTAAAAAATCTTTTCCTTTGGGCCAAATTGCAATTAAATTTAAATGATTTAGAATTGAACACTCTTTAAAAAAATTTTTTTTTAATTTTTCCTTCAATATTTCCCCCATTTAAAAAATATCATGTTTGCTATAAAAGCTGAATTTTATTTTTTTTTAAAACAAAAAGAGCCTGTACCCCCCACCAAGCTACTAAAAAATAAATTGGCTGAATTATGTAAATTTTATTAAAATATCACCTTTTGCTTCTCTAAAGTAAAATTAAAACATAAATATAACCTTAATTTATATATAACATGTAAATTAATTTACCTAGATTTAATTCTTTTTTTTTTTAAAAAGAATTAGGCAATATGTCAACTTATCAAGTAATTTTAAAAGTATCCTTTAAGAATAACCTTTCTCAATATAATATAATCTTAATCATGAGTTTTTTTTTTCAACAGACACATTATAACATATTGAGATAAAATATAAATCACCAGGATATCATATTTTAATTTATTTTACCGTAGTTAAAAGTTATGACTTGAAAAAAAAAAAATCACAAAAATGAAAATAAATTTTATTTATTAACAAATAACACGGAACCACCAGTTGGGAATTATTTATTTTGATTGCAATAAGTATGGTCAAAATCTGATTGATGGATTTTATTTCTTGTGAATTTAACAGTAACCTTTTTTAATATTTTTACTTTTTCCCGTGTTGTTTTTGAGTGTACGGCAGTACATCTTTTTTGTTAGAAAATACCCAAAGTTGTTTTTCAAATTTCTTTTTTATATTTATAGTCAAAGATTCCATCATTTTTAATTTTTTTTTATTTGCTCCTTTTTTTTATAGAAAAAAATTTTTAAAATGCTATGGGGTTTCCTTTGAATTTTTTTTTTTCTTCTTCTGGTGAATTGTTCTCAATAAAAAAAAATCTTTTTAATTTTTTTTTTTTTATTCACGGCCATCATTATTAGCAGATTTAGAGCTAAAAGTTTAAAACGAAGGTTTTTTTTAAAACATTATTTTTTATTTAAATAAATTTCTTGTATTTCTTCATTATGTGAATTTTAAAAACATTTAACTTTATGAATTGCTTGCAAATATTTCCTCTAAAAATTGTCTAAAAAGTGCATGTATGGAATGAATACAAAATTTTTTCAGGCAGTACATTTAATGTTCATAATCTATGGCATTCTTCTTCTTTCTTTCATATTATATAGTTGGGAAAGTTAGATTCAATTTTCCACTTGCTATCGCTAATTTTTCAAATTTTATTGTTTTGAATCCTGACTTAATCTGTGGCTATTCACAATTTTTGATAGTTTATCGGGGGAAAAAGTTTTTGTAATTTTTTTAAATTTGAAATATTAAGTTCTTAAAAATTTTAAAAGACCATCTATTGCAACATCTAATCTCTTGACATGTTTTTTCCCTCAAAATAATGGTTTTTTTTATGAAGGGGCCCAAATACATTTTTTTTTATGCCCAGACCCTTTCCCCCTTTTCAGGTCTCGAGCATAATTTTTGGAAATATTTTCCGAATTCTGAAGTATCTGGGTCATTTAATAAGTCTTCATGAATTGCTTAAGGTTGGAAAATGTTTCTAAACATAGTTCATCTTTCAGCCTTAATGTTTTTTAACAATTTTTTTTTCTTTCAGGATTTTTAATTTTGTTTAAATTTTGGTGCCGTTTTTTGTGACATGCCAACAAAACAAGACATTTTTAAATGTGCCATCACTAACCAAGCATTATAAAATGCGGACATCATCATCAAAATTTGTAGTTTCGATTTTTCCCCATTTTTTTTAATGCCCCTAAAATAATTTTAAATAAAACCTCAGACCTTTTGTTGGAAAAACAAAATGCCACAGGTATTCCATTTTTATGTTCATCAACTCCAGAACTGGTATAAATTAAAATCTAGCTGTTTTGCCCATGTGTTCCATCAAACAAATTTTGTCCTTCCCATATTTTGTAATCTTTCTTCTGAAAATCTGTCGAACCGAGGACAAAAAACTTTATCTTTTCAAAGGGCATTCCCCAATTGTCCCTGCTCTTTTGAAAAACAATACAATTTTCTCCCTTATTTTCATTTCTTTTTAGCCCATAGTTGACATTCACTGCATCAATTTCATGCCCCCATTAATATTGAAGTCCCTTTTTTAAAGTTATGGATATCCTTTTTCAATAAGATCTTTCCCACTGTCAACAGTAATTTCTTTTCTTTCCTGCAAAAAATTTTTTTATAACACCTTCTTTTAATCTTCCCGAAAAAAAAATAAAAAAAAACTTTTTAAAAATAATAAAATTAAGAATAATGAAACCTAATATAAATAAAATACTATACCAGCAATAACTGTCCCCTTGGACTCGAAACTTAAATGTTCAATTGAGTTTCATGATTTTGATGCTTGAAATACTGCACTATACTTTTCAGTACTTTCTAACTTTTATTTCGTGGGCAACAATTTCCAATTTTTAAATCCAACTTTAAATTTTAGACCCCTTTTTTGGTTTGTATTACTTGACAACAGTGATTTTCACAAATTTTATCTCCATTTTAAGTGTTTTACAACCCTTTTAACATTTTTTTGACATAGTCTTGCTCCCTTTTTTCCATGTAACAAATTCTATAATGTTAATTAAAAGAAAAAGATTTACATTTATTAATATAAATTAAAGAACTTCAGTAGAAAAAATTTATATGTAAATGTTTTAAAAAATTTAGTCTACTACATTGAAAATTTATAAACTAAATTTTTTTTAAAAGCAACTATTCATACCACGAAAATATTAATTCCTTCAAAATTTCCATTTACATCACATTGTTGGTGATCAGAATATTTTTAAATCCTTTTCCAGAAAGGCTTTAAGACATTACAAAATGGAATTAATCCCTATGCACATTCATTTCGAAAACAATAAGTATGCAAAAAAGATGATTACAGAAATTTAAAAAACAGATTACAAAAATTTAAAAAAAAAGAAAGATAAAAAAAATTAACAAAATAAACAAAAACAAGAAAACCCAAAAATAAAAAAAATTAAAAATGTAAAAAAAATAAAAAACACTTCTAAAAAAACGTTCCACTAATACAGACTAGTGTCTCCCAAAAAGCACTTTATAAACAAAAATTATTCAAACCTACAACCCGGCTTTCTTTTATATTACACAATACGTATGGTTCCAAACCGGGGTGAGAGAAACCCATCAAAACCCCGGTGCCAGATCCCATTCCTCCCCTTCCAAATAGACTGCCAAACGCAAAAACCCGGGCCCGCTATGTTGTATTTGAGGGCGCTATTTAAAAACCCCGGGTTTTGGATTGATACAATTGGAATGGGGGGCATCAAAAATCGGCCAAAATTGGTTGTTTTTTTGGGTTCAAAAATATTGTGCCGCCTTAAACCCCGTTTTTTTTACATGGAATTTCCCCTTTTAAAAATTTTCATTACTGAACTTTTATCTTTTCAAAAGGAATGTTTTTATTTTATCTATTTGAGAGTTTCAACTTCACCTAATGTCTTTTCCCAAAAAACCCGTGTAAAATTTTTTTTTAATTGTAAAAAGAAAAATTTCATTAACAAAAGGCCTGCACACTACAAAACTAATTTGGATAAAAAAAAACATGTAAATTTAACTGCATAAGTTTTTTTTAAAAAGTCTTTCGTTATATACCCATATATATATTGAACATAATATTTAGCATTCAATTAACAAAAATTTTTAAATAGACAGCTCCAACTTC
>BMAV01015562.1:6081-16378 GCA_019973955.1 Trichonephila inaurata madagascariensis
GTTGCTCAAGATAAAAATGTATTTAATAATTGGTTGCTCAAGATAAATAGGCATTTAAATGTCAGTTTTATGGTTTCATTTCTACAAAATCATATCTAATCTATTATATTAATAAATTTTGGACCCATATATTAGATTTTAAAAATATTTCACTTTTTAATATATATTAATAAATAATAATTAGTAAAAAAAATTTGCTGAGGATTTTATGTAAACTAATATAGATGAAAAAAAATAAAAGAAGTTTTAGTTTAGGTATAATTGGAATTGAGTAATAATTTCTACAAAATTTTTAATTAAAACATGCTTTCGCTAATAACATTCAAATACTCTTTTGCATATTATTTTTAG
Source organism: Trichonephila inaurata madagascariensis (assembly GCA_019973955.1). NCBI lineage: Eukaryota > Metazoa > Arthropoda > Arachnida > Araneae > Nephilidae > Trichonephila > Trichonephila inaurata. The sequence continues at coordinate 6,433 of BMAV01015562.1, forward strand.
GAGGAAAAGTTTTTGCAGAAGCATTTTATTACGAGGAAGGAAAAAAAAGTGTGGATTTCTATGAATTTACTTAATTTAAAAAATAACGAGGAAGGGGATTTATATAGTTATGTATAAGTATGTCTGAAAAGGGGCATGTAATCAATCAAAAAGAAATTGATGCCAAAATAACTTCAGTGTAAGATCTGCAATTATTTTCTTCAGAAACTTCAGTGTGATTAATTTAGTGGGTGATAAATTATATTAAAAGAGGAAATAAGCGTAAGATTTAAGGAAGAATATACGCGAAAAACTTATCAATCAGGGGTTCAAAACAAGATAAACTCCATTAAGAATTAAAGCTAAGAAATATTTTTGAAATGATATCTTTGTTATATAGATAAATTTATATTTCCAGCCTGAATAAAATATAAATGCTGCATTAATCCATAATACAACACGCATTTTTACTTATATAGTATAAATAATATAGTAAATCAAATCTTCGAAGTATTTTTCATTTTGATTATATACTCTTTATTTTATTACAAATTTTAAATTGAATTGAAATTAATTAGGTTTCTCAAAACGCGTCTATTTATTATTATGATTCTAGAAAATGCTTCGAGTGGAAATATGAGTAATAAAAGTATTTAAAAATAAAGTTAAAGGTGTAAAAAGTGTTTTTGATCAGTAGTGATGCTTCACTTGGCTTCAGAATGCAGCAACAGCACGGATTATAATGCAAATTATCTTTAATAAAATTTTATACTTTTAATGAAAACTTCATAAAATATATTTGATAAAAGCGTTTTAATTAAATTTAAAGCTACACAATAGAAAATTCAAAGGTAGTTCAAGTGGAAAGATTAAATGTTTATGAATGAACCGTGATGAAATAAATATAAACGTGATATAGTGCATGAATTTATTAAACAGAATTAAGAATCAAGTTTTGTTCAATATATATATATATATATATATACATACGAGGGTTGGGGCAAAAGTCATGGCAACTATTTTTTTCTTGAGGGTACCAGTCCGGTTGGAAAATGTGACATATACAGACGAAAGGACAAGGTGTTAACTACAAGTGTGGACAATAAATAACACTGAAATATTGTAACACACTAATTTATTACGGTAGTACACAGGGCAATATGGCCTTCACTGTGCGAAAGAATGACAACACAGTACACATAAAGTTGACATGAGAAAGCTGGGCCTAAAGACCCTCAGTGTAGTCCCCTGTTACTGTCACCACACGCTGCCAACGGGGCTGAATACCATCAGCCTCAGTATTTCCCGCATCATGTGTGAATCGGGTCACCTGTTGACGCACAACATTAGCGATGTTCTCTCGTGTTGCAAAACGCCAACCACGCATTGGTTCCTTAATCTTAGGAATGAGATCAAATTCACAGAGCGAACTTCTCCCTTAGCGAACGGCTATTTTGATGTAAGCGCTGCTCAACATGGGTTACTTCCATATCTTACGACACTTACCAATTGACTGATTTCACAGCCCTCTCTGCGCTACTACCAGCTATCACAGATTCATCTGTTGTTCTGCATACACACAATGCCTGCAGAACTTCCACATGACACATATACGTTTGTGATCCGTTCACATATCTACAAGAAAAAAAAATAGTTGCCATGACTTATGCCCCAACTCTCGTATATATATATATATATATATATTGCACAGATAATTAAAATTGCTGGTATAAACTTCAAAATTCGCAAGGAAGGAAATAAATGCTGAGATACACAAATAATAAGCTTTTAAGCGCAATCCAATCATTTGGAAGGGAGAAATGGTACAACAAAATCTGTATAAAAGGAAAATTACGCATTGGGTTTCTCATTTGAATGATTATTTGTGAGATCTCGTTATGCCTTGTTTTAGGTGGAGAAACGGCTATTAACTGTCATGTGAATATGGAATATGGGTTCATACAGAACGCGCCTGGTTTCTCTCTCTATCTCAAAGGCTTCTCACCACAAACGCCCGAGATTCTTACACCCTCATCATAGAACTTGAGTCAGAAAGTAGGTTGTTTACAGACCAACTATTATCTGTACTGATAGCGCAATGTCGTCTGGAGCACAATCAGAATTCTCTGTCCAGAAAACACTGTCGAGCCTTCTCTTACACTACAGTATAGAGATGCAAGGGGTGACACTTAGCACTCTCAGTGGCAAAACTGGTTAAAGGAGTGACATCATGCGGTCTTTTTAAAAGCGCAGTGGAGCAGCATGATAAACATAATCGTGTCTTGAAGTATCGTGGGGAAAGCATGTAGCCCGCTTGCATTCGATATCATCTTAATCCATCTTAAGGTATCCGACTACGTTCGGAACCGTGATTTTGCAAAAGGGTGTAAATGGGCAATATTTATGATATTTGTGATATTAGAATAGAATACACGTATAAAATTGTCTTAAGGACATTTTGAGAAAAAAAAATGATTTAAATACAATATTTCGTCGAAAAATGAACATAGAATGACCAGTTTTCAAAATATTCTCCTTTTGTGAAAAATGTGTCTATTATATAATAATATTTTGCCTGTATATATCTCAGACCTCTGTACAGAGGCTAAACTAGAATTTTTGAAATATATAACTTAGAAGTGGGTTTATCCATGTTTTATATGACAACAGAGGGGAGACATTTTAAGAAAAAAAAACTCCAATAATTATTTTAATGGGTTGTAACTCTGAAAATAATGTGACTTTTTCAAAAATCCTAGTTGAGCCTCTGTACAGAGGTCTGAGCTATCTACAGGAAAAATATTATTAGAATAGAAGCATTTTTCACAAAAGGAGAACATTTTGAAAAAAGGTTATTTTGTTAATTTTTTGCCGAAATATTGCAGTTAAATAATTTTTTTTTGTCGAAATGTCCTTAAAACAATTTTATACATGTATTTTAATCTAAGAAATACTAAATATCATGAAAATTATCCATTTATGCGTTTTTTTTAAAATCACGGATACCTTAAGGCCTGTGGCATTTCTTAGAGGGTCAGACAAATCTTTCAACTAGATAACTAAAGACCAGATGTTGCCCGTTGTGTCCTGACCTACCTCGATTTAGAAGGGGGCTTCAAATCTCTCTTGAAAATATCTAGCCATTGGTAGCTCAGAGCCCATTGTTCTTCCGCGTCATTTTTCTCCAACCAATACAATTAATGAAGTGCGCCACAGACTTGAAACAGACTAATTCACCCATATCTATCAGCCAAAGCTAAATCTTCGTGTTGCCTGTTACTGGGTTAGAACTGTTTTATATGCTAGAGCTGACAGCTGTGTGTTCTAATTTTGGACCTTGTATACCCCAAATTGTCTACAAAATTAATCATTTCTTCTTCCAACTACGTTATGCACGTTAAATAAGCAAACTTTTGTTATTTGCTTTACTTTCTGGTGTCAAATTCTAATGATCACCAGTCACACCCGAATCCTTTTGATGATTTAATGAACTTCGCATTTCCGGCATTTTTAACTGTTTCTAGAGAAAAACCCCAAGCAGGATAGACCAGGAGAACAGGAGAATAAGCAATATATTAGTTGTGAAAGGTAATGTTCAGATGTATCAACATATTCTTATCGTAATAAACTGGTCCTTTTTTTGTGCTGGAATTGCGTAATTATTTAGCAGTGTAGTGGCCATAATTCATAATAAATCTGGCTGCATCTTCTACAACAGGGATGTCCAACCCGCGGCCCGACCACATGTGGCCCACCTTGAATAATTTTGTGGCCTGCGAGATTCCTTACAACTTTACAAAATTCGACTATTTTGTACAATATTTTTGTTTAAAAAGAGTTTTTTTTTTGTAAAAAAATAAATCCCATAACTGTTATTATTTTATCACGTTGTTTTTGTTACTGCGAATCTCTCTTTTTTTTTCTAAATTGAAAATTATCAAACGTAAATCGTGCTCAAACTTAACGCACGAAAATCTGCAACATCAATTACGATACGCAAATACACATACATTGAGATCGACTTGCAAAAACTAAGTGGAAGAGTTGTGAAACAGATATCTCACTAATTAAATAAATTAAACGTATTATTTGCTCATTGAATTATTATTATTATACTATCTATGTTTGTATAAATGAAGAATAATAAAAATAACAGAAATGTATCAGTCTGTTTTAAATTTTCACTTCAACAAATGTTTGCAATGTATCCAAATCTAATATAAAGATATATATTTTTATATGCAGCTCGCGGGATTGTAAAGTTTTTCCGAAGTGGCCCGCGAGGTCATTTGGGTTGGCCACCCCTGTTCTACAAGAAAGTGAGATACCTTTTTTCCCCTTAAGGGGTTTGGTAAAAGGTATGGTTCGTTTAAGAAATTGATTATTATAACCTACACAATCATGGTGCTCATTTGGTGAACTTCCGAACTTGTAACGTATGAATTTAGAGCGGATCACATGCAATTATTATGCATATGGTTGATTGATTGATTGATTATTAACGTCGCACTGTTTAGTTACACGAGGGCTTTTGGCGATTATTATGCATATGAAAATTATTATTAGATGTAAAGGTGACCTGTTATGTCCATGAAAAGCTATAACTTTATTTGTTGTACAAATGGGCTATTACTGTTGATACGGAGTCGCATTTTACGATAACAATACTGGATATAATTAATTACGAGCAAAATATGTGTTTTTTTGCCCCAATTTTTTTAAGTGGGTTATTTTATAATAAAACTTGTTTTTCGACTACATGTGTGGCAGTGTGTCTTATATACTTATACATAAATATATGTACTTATTTAATCGAAACGAAATAGAGAATCACGAATATAAAATTAAAAAAAAAAATATAAGAAGTAAGTAAATAGTGCATTATTTATATTGAAATTTTATTTCAAGCAAGCAGGAGTTATTTCACCATATATGTAGAAAATTTATTTCCTTTGTCTCATAATTTCCATGTGCTTGATTAATATGAAAATTAATAATAAATTGATGCCTATTTTAAGTAATTTGGATCAATTTAAAATTCTTACCACAAACACACACAATCAGCAGGCATCTTTCTACTACAAGCATGGTTTTGGAAAAAGTAGCAGCTTTAATCATCTCTAACCAGTCAATACACATTTCTTCATTCAAAATTCTCCTACAAAAGAAAAAAAAAACACTTTAGAAAACTGGTTCAATTGAGCAGTATAAGGGCATTAATGCTCTTCGTAATTTTAAAAGTATCCTATGTTGCTTAAACTGGGCTTTTTAACTCTAAGTTTCGTTTGAAAGTATGGGATTGATTTTTTTCTTCTGTGGTTTTTTATTCAGAAAAACTTATATTCATTTTAAGGAAAATGTTAGTGCAAATACCAAAAGATCTGAAGTAAACTAAAGAAAGTTATATTTTGTTATTTAATTTGAAGTGCATTTTGACGAGGAAAGAGTTTTTTTCATGAGGGCTTTTAAAACAATTCTAAATTTTTATAGGTATTTTATGTTTTTATAAAAATTTTTTCATAAAATTTACAAAAATACTGACAATGCACAAGAGGATATCATGCCGGTAATTCAAAATTGAAAATTTTGAAAATTCATTCCGATGTAAGCATTTCAAGAAAATAATATTTTCTACTTCTTCTCAAAAGGTATTACTTGGAATTTGAAGTAATTAAATTTATTCATATGTTCTATCAGCTGCAACTTGAAAACGCTTTAAATAATGGAAGAATGTTTATTTATAATGCCGATTGGTATTTTACCATTGTAGACCTATTACATTCCCCGGGAGATGGTATCTCTTTTTAGTACGGTGCCATTCATGTGGTATACCAGTCACGGCAAGCAATTTTGACGTCCAGTTTCCTTCCCCAGATGGAGAATCTGAGCTCTAACGATGCTCAAACATACTAGGAATTCAATTTTGATGAGAAGTACCCAAGCCAAATTGGCATTTAAGGAATCTTTTGCATCGTGAAATTCCACGGACTTGAGCCGGGGTCAAACAAGCAAACTTAGGCAAACAAGGCCAGCGCCAAACTAACTACGCCACCCAACCGGAAGTGAAGGAAAATATTGAGATCTCTATGAAGAAATTTTATATATATTAAAACATATTTCTACCTATCTTCCATAAGAAACAAATTAGAAGTTTATTCATCATTCATGTTATTATTGAAAAAGTTTGAAACATTGATTACTTTTAAATAAGCAAAATAAAATTTATTTTAATGATGTTTTATAGAAATAAGAACATTTTAATGAATGAAGTTTTGATTCATAAAATTGAAGCAGTTTAAGACCCAATTATTTTTTAACACGCTTTTATTAGCTTCACCAGTATGTAATGGAAACTATGAACTCGATTTTTAACCACTTTAAAAGGCCAGATTAAGTCAAAATATTGCACACTTGTGAAGAATCGATGGCAATACAATAATTTAATAATTTTGTTCTATTGTCCTGATCAGGACCATCGGGATTAATGATTTCTCATTCCCAGATATGGCGACAAATTCCAGATCCCATTTCCAGATTTGATGTCTAATTTACAACCTTAAAGCGAAAACGTTCATCGTTAATACAAATAGTGATCATTTTAAAGAAAAATATCACACACTGACTTTACACCTTCTTCCGCATTAAATATTTCAAACTTAGGTCTTCCAGATTTTCTTCAGTTTGCTGATCCTACATTTTGCAAACCAGGGCGTATCGACGCACTGATAGGAGGGAAGGGGGTGTTCCAGATTCTAAACAAATGACGCATTTAAGATTAATTTATCAATGAATAAATGATAGTTTAAAAATTAAAAAAAATACGGTTTTATTGTAGTTCAAACTAAAAACGGAAAAATAAATTATAGTTTAAAAAGACTAAAAGCACACACGCTTTTATAGTTAATCGAACTAAAAAGAAAAAATATTCTTAATATAAGAATAAAATGATTAACGAGAAAATGTCGTTGTGATAAAAGCGAGGAGTGCTTTGTACTACAATCATGCACTAACTTTGCATTTCGGAATAGAACTAGTAAGAAATTATAACAGAGTTAATATCGAGCACCCAACGCTTTTACCACAATGACATTAATTTTCCAGTTAATCATTTTATTCTCATATTAGGAATTATTTTTTTTACCTTTTAGTTCAATTAACTATAAAAGCGCGTGTTTTTTAAACCTTTTTAAACTATAACTTATTTCTTAATTTGTTAGATTTGTACTCCTTTTCTGCCTATCTTTTTTTTCATTCTTGAGCCGCGCTTGAACAAAGTGAATCCGAATATTTGACTTTCCCTTAAAGCCATACTTAACCTCAATAACAAAAAACTCATTTTTTAAAATTTATTTCTATCAGAAGAGTTTGTTTTGAAATTTATCATGAAGCAATGATCCTTTTTGAAATAAAAGTGAAGTAGCTGTACCTGAAGAAAGGATTCTTTCATTGTTTCAAGTGAAATAGTAGTTCTTCCATTTCTAAGTTACAGAAATGCCAATTGTTCTCTTCGCAAGCTCATTAGGAAAGTTGTATTGAAGAAAGTAAAAGGATTTATGGAACACAGAATATCTTTTTGATATACGTATATGATTAGAAATCACTGTTCGAAAATTCTTTGGATATGATACTTTGAAAAATGAAATCTAAAAATCCATCTTTCTATTTTAGAAGAATAGAAAAGAGTTTACACAGCGCAATAGACAGCATATCGATAATAAAGTACCTTGATTACTATTCTTGAGTTTTTGAATTCAATGATTGACTTCTGTAGGATTCTTGGCTTTAGAATTTCTCTTTTTTTTGATAAAAGCCGAGACAACACACATTCTAATGCTGATGTTTTTAAAGGTTTTAAAGAAGTAAATAGGAAAATATAGAATAAAATTTCTTGTTAAAATATTGATATGATAAAAGTATGTTCATAACATATGTTAAAATATTAATGAAAATTAATAGGTGGGAATATTTTTATTTTTCTTACTTAAAAATTATAACACATTTAACAAAAAACATAATTGCATTTTTCAATTTATTTCTAATTTGTTATCTCATTTAAATTTATTATTTTTCTTATTTTGTAAAATTAAATAGATCAATGCTATAAAATTGCCTTTGTAATTAAAATAATTAAAAAAATTATTAATAAAGTAAGAAGAAAAAAGTTTGTTTCATAATTTTCGGATAGTAGAATTAATTTTTGCGAAACAAGTTAGCTATTTAAATGAAAAATCAAAATGACTAACTTTCAAATTGAAATTAATTTTAAAGAAATGATTTGAAAAGAGAAAAAAAGAGTTTGAGATGGAAAGCACTTAACGCAACACATGATACAATTAAATCAAAAGCTCAATAATGTTTTTTTTTTTTGTCAGTTTAAATAAATTCAAAATGCTTGAGAAAATGAAATTGAAGTTGCTGTAGAAAATCGTAAGAATTGTTATTTCAATAAAGAGATTGAAAGAAATTAAAAAAAAGAGTAAGTGCCTTTATCAAAAATTAAATAAATAAAAATCCTAATGATACAATATGACCATCATTATCATTAATAATCTTTAAAATTATTGAATAATTCTTAATTAGCTCTATAACTTGTAAAATATCACAGACTAGAAATGTATTGATTTTAAGCAAATGTAAATGTGCCATAAATTTTGGATATGTTATCTAATACATAGCAGTTAAAGCAGGATAAAATAAATATTTGTTTAAAAAAACATAACGAAATACCAAAGGAATTATTTTAATAAGGATCACTATTTAATACTAAGGATTTATTATTTATTTCATAAAAAGCTTAGAATTTATGTGAAGCAAATTTAAAACATTTCTTTAAATGCAGCATTTGAGAAGCAAACAATGCAGTAAAAATAACTCTTACTATGTTGATGTTTTGAAAAATACTATGGCAATTTTTATCTTTAATTATTTGTTTCTTTGGTAACTAAAATGGTTGAAAACGGAATCTCGCTTAAAATAATATACGTATAAGGATTGATATTTATATGTAGGAAGCTTTTATACAAATAATATTTCACAGAGCTTTCTTTGTTCGAAAGTTGAAGACTGTTCAATACAAATTAATCTTCTAGACATATAATAAACGATATTTCTCCATTTCATGTAGTATGATTAATAACTCCTAATTCCATTCATAAAAAATGATAGATGAGCAAAGAGGGGGCATATTCCAATTACAAAAATATTGTCGAATGGAAAATTAGTTTGGTATTGATTGAATGTAGTCTACAGAACCTCTGATGACATAAATAATGATATACTTTAGATTGTAACATTGAACCAAATGACAGAAACTAAAGATTTTTGTAATATTTCTCGTAAATTTCTATAATGACACATTATTGAAACTTTTGGTACTACTTTTCCAATTAAACTCGCGCGTGCTTTTATGTGAAACTTCAAAGTTATATATTTCACATACAAGAAAAATATGTGTTATATTTTCCAAGTATGGCTTTTCAAATTAAAACTTTACAAAAAAGCTGCTTATCAATAGAAATCTAGAGTGTTATGAATAAAAGCTGATTAAAATGTGTCACATTTTCTACATTTTAATGAATGGTGTCTAAGGTTTGGATAGAGAAGTATCATTTAAAATGTTCTTTCATTACTACTTCTCTTTTTAACAACTCAACTTCACTCGGAAGTCTCGGGTTCAAGAAACCATACAATAATGCACCTACGAAATTCAAGCAAAATATAAAATTAATGCAAGGAAAATTTTTGTTGAAACTAATACTAATTTTAATGATTTTCAAGAATCATCTGCCTTTTTTTTACAAATTTTTTTATGGAAAGTATATAAAGAGTAACTTATAAGACAAACAACTCTAGTATTATTTATTGAATAAGATAAAAAATAATTTAGTGTAATACCAATCTCCGTAAGCATTTATAGAGCACTGACTTAAAAACACAACCGAAATCAACTAAAAGCCATCAAATTAAT
>BMAV01015562.1:16388-33019 GCA_019973955.1 Trichonephila inaurata madagascariensis
TTTTTTTAGTTTAATTCTACGTTTTTAGCTTTTTTATTACACTTTGTGTTCTAATTTTTTGTAAGAAACAGTTTAATATTAGAAATACAAGAATATTGATCTTTGCAATATTTTTACCTTGATCGGGGTTCGAGGATTTTATGCAAATCAGTCGCAAAGAAAAAGATAGCTCTTTAAGAGCAATGAGAATTTCTTGTCAAAAATCCAATCCTTGAAATACAGGATTAAGCAGCAATATTCTCAAAATAAATTTCAGAAGGTCTTCACACCTTCTACAGCACTCAGGCACAATTATAAATGTCCAAAATACACGTATGTAAAAGATTATTCACAAGCACCGCTCGTCTTATTCAACAGCCGAGCTAATTGGTAATCACGTCAAGGCAAGTACACTAATCGATAGTCAAAACAATACTGACTAATAGCTGGTCAAAAACATACTACCTCAGTTCCAGCGACCGTCTCCATATTTATGGACCTTGCGTATTATTGAAAAAGATCCGCTTGCGTCATAGATAAAGAAATTAGTGTATTTCTCCACTAATTTCCAGAAGAATCCCTAGGGTCACAAACTCGCCAAAAATGGTCGCCAACTTGGTCACCAAAAATGATGCCAATTTGGCTCTATCGCCAAGATTTTGCCAGGTTCTCTTTGAATCGCCATTATAACTTAAGGTACAGCGTTTCTTGTGAATATTACAGTTTTAAACTAAAATAAATATAACATAGTGTAATATAAATGCATTACATATCAAAAAACAGATTATTTACACTATTTTACATAAAATTCTTACCAATATATTCTGTATTAAGGTAATGATAAATTATTTCAAATATGTTAAGACTTGGGTAAAGGGGGGAGAATTATTTAACAAAAACATTAATGAGGTTAAACATTTTCCTTCAAACTTAACCCGCAACTTCGCAATTTTTTAAATTTATATAAAAAAATTATATCAGCTAGTTCTCAAGTAATAATAAAAGGAAAAATATGAAAAAAAAAAAAAAAAATTAAGCAGTTTTAAATTGAATTTCAGTAATTTTTTTGTTTGTTGCAGAAGTACAACATTGTTCAGTAGTGATGTAAATTACAAAACTTTTTTTATATGAGGATTTTATTATTCACCATAAAATGTTTAAATTTCTTACCAGGTAATTTATTTCATCAATAAACAAGAGGAAGCATAAAATATAATGGATTTTTTTTTATAGCAAAAGCGCAGTTTTTGAGGCATCAGAGATTTTTATAATTGTTGTGATTTCTGGAAAAAATGTACTTCCATCTAGTGACAAAATTAGCATGTATTTCGTTGAAGTAATTTTTTTTCTCAGAGAAGTGATTTGTAGATAATTAAAAAAAATATCGAGCCTGTTAAATTAAAATAAATTATATGTTGGTTGCAGAAATGCAACAGTGCGGAGTTAAGAGTTAAACATTGTATGGTAAGATCTTAAAATTGTGTGATTATGTTGTTGGTAAAGAGTAAAATAAATAAAGACTGAAGGTGGCATTTGAGCAGTCAGGGCATCGAGTACGTGATTGGTTGTGCTTTAGTCAAAACAAGAGTTCGATTCCTGAATCAACGAAACTCTCGTTATATGGAGGGGCTAATACGGGCTCACAATATCGAAGTACAGAGTCCTCTCAATGACGGGGGTGTGAAAATGGAGAGTGCGATGTTACATCAAGAGTAATCTTCGTCATCTAACTGTCACTAAGCAATACGCAACGGAAAAGAACCAAGCACATGTACAGCCTCTGATGCTTTGAATCTTTGGATACCAGAAGCTGATGTTTTGATCCATTTTTCCATGCTCTCGTGAATTTAATCTAGTTTATGGCTAGCTACACTGCTTAACCCTTTATCTACTACATTATGATTTAGTGCAGTTTTTTTCATGCAATATTTTTTTTTGGATCACTACATTGAAAATTAAGGGATATACATAAACAAAATACTTAACATTGGGAAATTTAATCCGTTACAGCTAATTAATTAATTAAAAATAATCAACTGTAAAATTAATTATATACACTGTTTACTTAAAAAAAATAGTCAAATCGTTCTATAAGGTCTTCATTAACACACACAAAAAATAAGATACTTAAATTTTGACATTAACTATTTTTCCGAGACAAAAATGATAATCTTCGCAATGCACCAAAAACGCCGTCCGTCAGCTAAAAACGCAATTACTGCTATGAAACTATTCGCCTTCCCCGCTAAAATACTCATCATAGAACCCGTGCTGCCATATACCTTGGTAGAATGGATTTCAAAGAATATTCCTGCTAAGTATCGTCATAGTATTCGTAAAAATGGTTATTTTATGTAATTTTAAAGGGAGTGGTACTTAAAAGTACCGTCGGTGGATAAAATATTAAGCAACATGTATTTCTTTTACAATACTTCAACGAGAAATAATCTGAAACACACGAAATTCGGAAATGAGAGACAGCATTTTGTACTTAAACGACGACGAAAGCATAGTTGCGCAAAAATGAATACGAAGCATATAGTATGGAAACAAACAAACAACAAAAACAAAAAGCTTCATTGAACTCATAGTATCGTTACACATGACTGTCTAACCTAAAGGAAGAACAACAAGCAGGTGTTACTTAATAGGGGAAATGTCCACCACTTACTCCAATAGTTGCTTCGCACCGTCTCGCCATACTCAGCACCACAGATTGTACAACAATTCTTGAGGTAAGAGTGCTCGTTCCTCAATTATCATCTGTTTAAGCCCTTGGGTGTTCCCCGGAGGATGTAATCGTGCCGTAAGGTGTCTCCCCAAAGCATCCCATACATGTTCAGCATCCCATACATCTTCTATGGGATTTAAATCCCGGAAGAACGCTGGTTAGTCCCTTCGAGGGATATCTTCACTATCCAGTAGATGCTGAACATCAGAAGTCCGGTGTGGCCATACATTGCCATCCAAAAAAACGAAGTCTAGTCCAGCAGCACCTCGGAACAAACGCACACGAGGAAGGATCATCTCCTTACAATAGTTATCTTCGGTTACAGAACCTCTGTGGGAAACGTGGAGCTCAAACCCCCATTCAGCATAATGCTTACCCAGATGATAACCCCAGGACCACCGTGTAATGGACACTTTTCGTGATGTAACTGGGAAGAAACGGTGTCCCGATCTCTCTACAAACCAACTGGCGTTTAGAATCGCTTGTGGTACTGAAACGACTGTCATCCGTAAAGAGGACACGATTCCGCTGATGAGATGTCCAGTTTTTGGCATTTTACACCACTCTTGACGGTGTCACCGATGGCCAACTTTCAAAAGGATGCGATGGGTCTTTACGCGACCTTCACCAGCTAATCCTCTTGGGGAATCTTTGGGCTAGCATTCGCGTTTATTTCACAGCCATCCCTCTCAAGAAGAAACCCTGAGATGCAAATTAGTTAGAGTATATAAAGTTAGAGTTTAATAATCGTAGGTCAGAAGGAGCGGAGCATCTGAAGGCAGCGTTACTAAGGTGAGAATTAGAATTTATGCCTCTTGACTAAAAGACGGATTTTGGCTGCTAGACTAAATTAGTGGATCAAGAATTAATATGTTAGGATTGATTGTGAAGCTAAGCTAAGCTAATTCGATAACGTGCGCTTATTCACTTAAGGTAGTTGCTTTCTTTATATCACTCCTAGGGCTCCCTTTTGTAGATTTCTTTGTTGTGGAATATTACAATTCAATAATAATAGATTAGATTTATCATGGAGAGTCTTGGTCATCCATTGTTCCCTCCCACAGCTTTAGGTAGACAAGATAATGAGGAAGCGACTTCAGGGGTAAGTCGCTTACAAGGATAAAGCACTCAGGACGAATGGTGAAGGTTTCTGTCTACAGTGAAAAGTGGCACTTATCGATGTCGATATTAAAAGTGTTTTTGTCTTTCCTATTTAATAACAGCAAACTTGAATCTTTTCCATTTATTTTTTTATATTATTATAGCTCAAGGATCATTACTTATTCTCTAAAGAACAAAAATTTAAACTATATTACAGTAGGCTAAAAGTAATACTATATATATTTGTGCGCGTGCGTATTTCTCATAAAAAAGATAATCATATTAAGGAATTAAATAATTTATATTATTGAAACCAATCTAAGCCTTTTGTGCATTGTGTCCCATATGTTGTGCTAAATGAGCCAAGCCCTTTTGGTATAGAAGTTTTAGACCATATTTGATTTATTTTCTTCCATTTGAACAAAAAGCGCGTTAAATGTTTCACACTTTATTTATTTTACTTTATTTTTAAATATTCACAAGATCAAATTCCAATTTCATAAAAAATAAAAAAAAATATCACATCATTTGCTTGATGTTTATTTGAAAACTTGCATAAAATACAAATATTTTAATGACTTCTATGTACAGAAAAATAGAACGAGTTAACTCAGAATGCAAATTGCAGGACGTAAGGACTCCATTACAGCTTAACTATTTAAGTCATTAATTTCCCGATAATTAGAATGTTGTCAACAGAGTGGTAGCATTCTTGGTTAAAATTTCATGGTTAGAAGAGCTTCCTCTTGAGAAATTAATAATTGTTGCTACGATATATTCAATGGTTCTAATATTGTGACTTAATATGGTTTACTTTATTTCTGGATTTAAAATAGAAAATTAAAATTATATTTTAAAATAAAAAAATAATGATTTAAAACCTTTTCTTTACTTCAATAATTATTTAAATATAATAATAGTATATAATCTATCATTTTAAACTACAGAAAAATTAAGAGGATACAATAAAAAAAATTCCTTTTAATTCTGAGATAAGAAAGTGTTTAAAATGACCTTTTAAAATCTACTGTAGATTTTGGAAAAAAAAATCTAAAAATACTTAAAAACGACAAAAATTAATATATACAAGCAAATGGGTAAATTAATAACACGTTGTATTATAATAATTGCCATTTTATTGCATCGATTTCAGATCGACTGTTTCCAAATATATCAGTATAATGCATTCAAAATACTTGTTACGATGTTTAAATACGGTTATTGAAATTGTTGGCTCATAAACTGAAGCCACGCCAACACATTTAATTATTTTTTTTTGTCACGCATTTCTATTAATTCAAAGTATCTGGCAACATATTTGTTTGTTTTGATTATTCGCGAAATATTTTTATCTAAATCGAATCGTGGAATAAAGTGAGCTATGTTGAAACTTTGTTCTAGTGGAGTTCTTAATACTAAATGATCTGTCGAAATTCTATTCTTAATGATTTCTTCCAAACCATTCATTTTGTTTTTGGATTCATTAGACCAATTTTTTAAAATTTTACAGTTCGCTAATTCTATTTAAATTCGTATCTGTATCTTAAGAAATAAAAATAAATTGGAGTTGAGAATTAAACCTTTTAGTTTTTAAATTTAGATATATATTTTCAATATCTCTAACCCTGCTTTCAAAAATAAGACAAAATATATTTTTACATTAAAAAATTACATTAACATAAAAATAAAAAAATGTCAGAAATATAAAGATGAACTTATAAATATGCGTTTTGTTAGTCAGGGGTCATTATCAGAGTCTGTATCAAATTTTAAAGTTAAGTTAAAATTAGGGTACGGCTCGTCTTAGAGATACTGATTCTAAATATCAGTGTGCTTCAGATGTTGAAATTAGATATAACTTTTTTGATAAATCCAAAAGCATTTTGAAATATATCTTTCCTATTTCAATTAGAGCAATTGTGTATCATTATTCTTACAGTGTGTTATGAGCTCAGACTCTCTGATATTCTTACTACATATTTAATGTTAACAATTCGAAGTTGAAGAAGTGGTCACGGTAGCCGAGTGGTCAAGGTATCGGATCGTGGCTAAACAGGTCACGAGTTCGAGCCCAGTACAAGCCCAGCCGTGTAGGGGAGCGATGCACTTTAAATCTGTCGAGAGCTCAAACGTCCTCCTGTTGGTGTGGGAGTTAGGAGAAGGGGTGCCAACTCAGATGTCTCCCAAGTCACTTGATTATGGTTCAAAATTACGTGGTCCGTCGCCAAAATCTCTCGTGTAGCTGAACATTGCGACATTAATATTCACTTACTTACTCCAAGTTACAAAGGCTGTTAATTTCCGTTACATCAATGATTTTATATCTATACGTTCTTCATAATTGTAGGAATATTATGAAACAAAAGTGCTTTTATGTGTTCATTGTATCGATTCAAATTAAAAAATATCCTTCAAGAAAGATTATTTTATAAATTGTTCTCACACATAACTAGAAATGATTTAAAGTGTTTTCTATTTTTTTTTAAAAATTTTTCATGAGACTTATGTTGCCTTTGGCTATAATTCGTTATAGTAAATGATGAATAAAAATAATGTAGTTAAAATGGAAAATAAAAATTAAAAACTTGTACCAAAGTGCTAACCAGTTTATTTAAGAGAATTTTATAAGTATGCACATTATTTATATAATATCATGTCCCTAAGTAAAGAACATTAGTACACCAATGAAAACTGATAATCGACTTGGCATCTTTTCCATTTTTTTGAGGAAACTGGAATTCTCTGCCGATTTATTTCCTGTACCACATACTATACTTTATATAATACAAATATTTCATTAGTAAGTTTACTTTTGAACAGGTTAAGTCTTTCACATTTATCAAACTAAAAGTGGCAAAAAGTTCATCTATTCAAAAGGATACATTTTTACGTTGTAACTTAGTATTTGATTTTTGCTTAGAAATTTTTCTACGATCTTTTCTGACATTTAGCAACAAGTGGTTATTTCCACTCCCCACTCTGCGGTCTTATGGCTATATTATGAAGTGCGTTTTATGAAATATGAGCAACAATGCTCACAAAGAGTTGTTGGTATGAATCCTGGAGCTAAAAAGTTCCTGTACATAGAATAATAGGTATTGCTATGCATCAGGAGCGGGCAAACGTTTCTAGGGTATGGGCTACTTTTAATTTTTTCAAGGCGCTGCGTTCCGTCAAATGGTGTAGGTGTGGGGAGCTAAGAAAAAGGTCTAAAATATTTATTATTTTGTTGTTGAAAGTTGTCGTGTACTTCCCGAAAGGAAGGAAGGAAAGTTGCCAGAGCCTGAGAAGGGTTGGATTTTTACACGATAGATGACGAAACCACCTATCTTCACTTCCACAATTTAGGCATGGACTAGAGGAGAGAGAAATGTTCTCGAGCACCCTGCACCCGTGGTTTCTGCTGCAACCACCCACAACACTTTCGAACCCACTGATTTAACTAGTTCGTACTTCGAGTATACGCGGAGGGTATTTGGTGGGATCGGGCATCGGACCCAGGCCCTCTGGTCTGAAGTCAAATGGGGCCGCGGTTGCCCAGTGGTCAAGGTATCGGATCACGGCAGGCATGTCATGAGTTCGAGCCCAGTATCACTAAAGACCCGACGCTAAATCTGTCGAGAGCTGAAACATCCTCCCATTGGTGTGGTGTGGTAGTTAGAAAAGGGGGGAGGGGTGCCAGCTCAGGTGTTGTCCGCGTCACTTGACCATGGTTCCATCGACAAAAGCCCTCGTGTAGATGAACAGTGCGACGTTAATATTCACTCACTCACTCACTGAAGTCAAATGTTCGAACCACTAGGCTACCCACGGCCTAAATATTTTTTATAACTTCATAATAAACACGGAATATGTACTTATATAGCTATAATAAAATTTTTTATACTTTTAAGACCGCGTTTAAAGCAAAACGCGAGATACAAACGTAATAATCATCGTTACAAACATGATAATATCAAACGGTGTATATTTATTATCAAGCAATTCGAAATACAGAAAAAAATAAAACTTTTTCATCTCTTAGGCTAGTTTTCGTAGTTATAGTCAGTAGGAGAGAGTCTGCATACTGTCAGCTAATCTTGAATATTTGAGTATATAATTACTGCTAATCTTTAGGTGGTTGATCTCGTCGACTTAATGCCCACTCCTACTATACATTAAAAAATGGGTTTTATTTATTTATTTTTTAAATGGTGGAATTGATTGAATTTGAATCGCTTATAAACATCACACTCTGAATAAACACTAGGGCAGATCTTACAATTTTGAGACTCAGTTCACGTGACCATGAACTTGTACCTCACTCTCTAAGCTTCCTCACCTTCCTCACCTTGGCAAAGAGAGAATTCAGCATCCACAAATTTAATGTGCATTAGCCCTCCCCCCTTTACATGACGAGTCAGGACTTTTAACTGCGATTGGATGGAAACAACCCTCGGTGTTAAATTCACTACTAAAACCTTTCGTTTACTAAGGCAGGCCGTTTCTGGAGGGGTGGGAAGTTAAATTATAGGAAGTAGAATACCAGATCATTTGTTACTCTTATCACTTGACCATAGTTCAGAATCATGAGATGCGTCGTGACCATTCCTCTTCTAGATAATGCCAGATTTTAATTAAAATCCCTAAGCCCTTTTGTCAATGAGGATCCATTGAGTAAAGGGGCTGATGCACGTTAAATCCGTCAAGGATTAAAGTCCTCCCATTGGTGAGGTGTGGAAGTTCGGAGAGGAAGGTGAAACTCCAGGTGTCATCATCTTCATTTAACAGTGGTTTAAAATTACGTTTGACGCCAAGAGTTCTTGTGTTGCTTTATAATGTGCCTTTAATAAGGAATCACGCTCATCAGGTGAAGTCAGAAAGATGCCCTGGATTCGAGAACTTGTAGACTTCTTAATAAGATTGATAAGACTATAAGTCTTATGTGTGAAGCTCCATGACGGTCGTGGTAGCCGAGTGGTATAGGTATCGGATCGTGGCTGGCTTTGTAAAGAGTTCGAGCCCAGTACCAATAAAGACCCGCCATGTAGAGCAGCAATGCACGCTAAATCTGTCGAGAGCTGAAACGTCCTCCCGTTGGTGTGGTAGTTAGGAGAATGGGGTGCCAGCTCAGGTGTCGTCCACGTCACTTGACCATGGTTCAAAATTACGTGGTGCGTTGCCAAAAGCCCTCGTGTAGCTGAACAGTGCGACGTTAATATTCACTCACTCGTGTGAAGCTCCATAAATATTTCTCAAATTAACTGATGAGTATAATCTAAGCGCTGTCATATATTATCTTCTAAGATTTCACTAAGAACATTATCCACGAACTCGATTAACTTACCTTTAAATAGTATGTTTCATTAACATACGTCACAATTCTTTCTCAGAAAGAGATTCTCAAGAATCAATCAAACAATTTATGAGGATAGTTAGATGAGAGGTGCAAAGAGAATCCATTACACGTTGCTGGCATTTACAAACTAGAAATTGTGGGAAAATCTTTTATTTGGAGGGAGGTAACAAATATACTCATATAAAGCCATATTTCATCATTGTTATGACAAACTCCCATAAACTCGTATAGTCTGCAAAATTATTTCACGTAGCATTCTACAGTCAATTTTTCTTTTCTTAATGTGCTTCTAGAAAAGAATGTGAACTTTGATTTAAATTTTTTCACAACTTTCTTTTGCTTAACTTCTTTTTTAACTTCCTACACCATTTTTATGAATATGTTTGCGATGACATTTAGTCTCATTGAATTTCAACTTTTTTTTGTAAGATTTTCTTTTAAAACTTGAAATTTTATTTTCATAATGATGTCTGGATTTTGAATACATTTTATGGTAAAATTCTTTCAGAATTTTCTTATAAAAATAGCTAATCATTATTTTTTTTCACTTGAATACATTCTGAATTTATTTCAGTGCCGTAATAAAAGCATAAATTTTAAAATTTATTGTTATAAATAATTTTCTTAGTAAAGTGCATTTCACAGCTTTCAAATCATATACCAGTTTTAGGAGTCATTTTTAAAGAAAATTTGTGACATGTTATATATATATATATATATATATATATATAAAGGCCACACAATAGTGTCCTCTTTTTCATTGTAGAGTTATAAGATACTCAATCTCCGGCCTCGGAAAGGAAAAAATATAGCATTCGAATATAGTGCCTATGCAATCTGCCGCATTTTGTTTAACTTAATGTGTTTTAATGATTATAACCCTTTGTGCTCTTAATATATGTAATAAATTAAATTATTGAGCAAATAGATTACAAAAAATTACCTAATATCCCGTATAAGAACATTTTTTGATTTTAATAATATAGATTGTTGTGTGTGCGTGGTTAAAAGAGAAAGTATTGCATATGTAGGGATTTTATTAATTTGTCTTCTATAGTTTTAGTTGCGAATGACCAGAAGGAATTTTGGATAGGTATGGAAATTTAATTAATTTTGATCTGCATATTCTTTACCTAAAAAAACACAATTTTGGATTGAATATATACCGGTTGATTCATAAATAACGTGACCAATTTCCGAGGATCATAAATTTTTATTGAATCAAGTTATTTACATGTTCACTCATGGACAAAAAATTAGTGCACCAAGAAGGAGTCATCAATTGAAAACGAAATTTTACATACGTAATGGCTACTTTGATATAAGTAAATGATTAGAAAATCAAAGAAAAAGGATCATTTATTTCAGAGAAAAAGGTAAAATAACGGAGAATTTAATACCCTGTTGAATCCCATCTAGCACGAATGCACGATGCGATAAGATCGGGCATTGAGGCGTACAAGTTCTGAATGATGTCATGAGACATTTCGGTCCATATTTGCTGTAACCTTGCCTCTAGTTCATTCAAACTGGTAGGATGCCCAACTCGCCGTCCCAAAGGATCCCAGATATGCTCAATTGGAGACAAATCTAGGGATCGGGAATTTCAAGGAAAGGTAGTAACAGTGTACAGACAGTCTTGTGACACCCTTGCCATGTAAGGCCGAACATTGTCTGGTTGAAAAAGGGCTCCTGGGAGCCGTTGCATGAGTGGCAACACATGTGGTTGCAGGATGTCATGTACATACTGCTGGACTGTCATGGTGCCATGGATAAATACTAGGGGTGACCGTGTATTGTAGGCAATGGCACCCTATACCAACACACCGGCTGTGGGAACGGTGTGTCGCTGTAAAGCAAAAGCAGGATTGAGGCGTTCACCACGGGGTCTCCTCACACGAACACAATTGTCATCAGTGCTGAGATTGAATCTGGATTCATCGCTAAAGACGAGCTGGTTTCATTCAGCTGCAGGCCAGTTTTCTCGGGCGTAGCACCACTCCAAACGGAGGCGTCGACGGGTTTTCGTCAAGGGCAGCATACGTAATGGGCGTCGTGATCCCAAATGTCCTTCAGCCAGGCACCTTCGTATGGTTCGAGAAGACACAGGGGCCCCTAGTGAAGGTACTACTTGTGCCTGGATAGCAGCCGATGAAGCAGTTGGCTGTACGAGTGCATTTCTTACGATGTGGCTGTCTTTTCAACGACTGGTCTGTAGAGGGTGTCCTGAGCCTGGTCGTCCTGTAAATGACATTTCTCGGATCCACTAGTCCCAACATCTCCTCACAACACAATTGGAGCTGTTTAATTGACGAGCTACTCGCCTAGCTGACCACCCAGCTTTCATCATGCCGCTGATTCTCCTCCTCTCAAACTGCGACAGCTTCTCATATTTTCTTCGAAAACGGCGTAATGGCATGTTTACCTCAGCTCTTTCCTAGTAAACGATTCAGCACACTCAAACAAGCTTTGGTTACCTGTTTTATACTCCACGGAGAACGGTATTAAAGCCCTCTATCGGCTATACGTAATGCGCAATCACTATGCATTTCAAATCATTTGCATATCTCCCCAACATGTACCGTGATGTCAAGTTTCGTGACAATCCCGCAATTATTTCTTGGTGCGCTAATTTTTTTTGTCCATTAGTGTAATTTTCAATGTGGTTTCACCTAGCACAGTACACTTTACGTAAGAATTTCGGTGAAGCCAAAAGTGTTTTTTTGATCATTTTTGAGGTATTTTTACAACTTCTTCTTTGATTGCTTTTTGAAGCCCCCCTTTTTTTAAATGTTCTTACTTTATGTCTATTTAATTGCTTTTTTAAGTATCCCCATAAAAAATAATCGCATAGAACACAGACAGGGGATAGTGATAGACATTTTTCAGGAGAAAGAAATTTTTAAAAAAATATTTTAATCATTTTATAGTTGATTTTGCAGTATGATTTGGTGCACAATGTTGAATATCAAAACGAAGTTTGAAAGGTGAAAAACAAAGTTTCCTTGAGAGTAAAACCGTTTACTTTCTCTGATCAAGTGTTTCAAAACTTTATTATGGTAGTATTTTGCCTTAATTTTAGACTTCGGTTATAAAAAAATGGTTTTTTAAGCCTTGAGAGGACATTCACTTCTATACGATAACACCTTACGCAAACTTGCGTTTTGCAAAACATCTGCGTCTTTGCGACGCTTTGTGCGAGAGATATATTGTATATTCGTTTTGCCAAATGTGAATGGCAGATTAAACTGTACTTCACCGAAGTTATCCATGTTTTGTATCTACCGTTGTATAACATTAAATACAGAGGCCAAGATTGTTTTCTCCGTTTTCCTATGTTCTTAACAGACATTTGATGACAATTTACTTTTTTATAGCCAATATTCTTTATCTGATGATAAATTGTCGATTGCTATACCTGTAGTTTCTTTGCCAAAGTTCTTTGAGGCAAAAGATTTTCTACAGCGATAATTCTTTTCATTTTTTTTCTTTTTCATTAAGAACTTTCTTTCGTTTTCATTTTTTTCCTGTAGCTTTTGATTGCGAGCCAAGTTTTATTTTTTTTTTAAGTTTAGATAGTAATACAATAGAAAAATGTGTTTGTTCTTTTTAGTTTTTTAAATGCTTTATTTACAACAGAATTTGAGCAATCATTCTTCAAAAGTTGTAAAATCTCGTTCCGAGTTTGATGATCTAATTTCAGTACTATAATTTACTCTCACTGATAAAAATGGTTAGATTAGTAATTTAAATGATTCATTTTTTAAAATAAAACCAGTAGTAAAACGACAGAAATTCACCATAAATAATTATATGCTGTCTAAATTGGTTACACTAATCTCTTAAATCAACCAGTATGTTATGAATTATATAAGCTAAGTTTTCTCTATTATTATTTACTAGTTTATTTTATATTTGAGGGAACTCCGGTTGTGTATTTTGTAGTCTTACGAATATCCTAAATTTGTGATTTATTGGCTTTATGGAGTCTTATTGTTAATTAACCGTTGCCCGCCCGACCTCATCGCTGGGTGTTTTCTGATGTTTTACAAATATATAGTATTTATATATACATATAAATTATTGACATCTAAGCATTAAAAATTCGATTGTATTGAAAAATATTCGTATAATTCTTGACTTAAAAAGGACAAAACTTCCAAATAATAATTTCTAAAATTGAAGTAGAATTATCTTTTATTCTCTCGTAAACTCCTCCCAAGTGGATTTACAAAGAACCCACATTTTTAGTAGATCTCTACTCAATAAAATAAATATGCTTGCCGAATATCAAGTCTAAATCTAATGGATTGAAAACGGATGTTTTTATTAATAAGTTCCAGTAACCACCTTTGAGAGTCGATTTCTGTAAGACCTCTTTAACAAACCCGTTCAATTCAACAACATAGACATACACAACAAATGTCATTGCTGTAGGTCTAATAGTTCGAAAATTCGAATACGGGTATTTTTTTTTATCAATACGCCTCAAAAAATTCCCTTTCCTCCAAAGGAGACGATTTCCATAAAATCAATTCTTAGCGAATTTCCATTCAACAAAAGTAGCATGCATATTAAATTTCAATACGATAAGTAGTAGTTCGATAACAAAACTTTTTTTTATAAATAAGTCCCAGCAAATCCCCACTCTCCCTAACAGGAGTCAATTTCCGTAATATCCATTCTTAGCGGAACTATATTCAACTAAAAAACATGCCAACAATATTTTTAAAATTTCGATAACGGTAATATTTATCACTAACGCCCCTTAAGACCTCTCAACGACCTTTCGGGTCGATTCCCCTAACACTTTTTGTAGAGGATCTGTACTCCACAAAAGGAACGGGCCTACCAAATTTCTAGCATGTAGGTCTAATAGTTCAAAAACAGGAATATAATGCTTCTTAAGGCTCCTCGACACCCCTTGGAGTTCAATTTATATAAAACACTTTATGTAGGGAATCTCAACTGTATAAACGGAACAGGAACCGGAATATATATCTCTAACACCCCTTAAGCCTCCGCACTTCTTACTGGTCATTTTTACTAACTCAAAAACCTTCGAGGGCAGGCGTTCAATCATGCCCCAAATTTTTATCGCAATCGGATGAACGGTTTAGTAAGGCATAAGAGACATACAGACACACATAAACATCTATTTTTATTTATATAGATAATATAACAATCAAAAGCTCTATTTTCGAAACAACAGTATAATGTTTTCCCCTTTTCCTGCTGACTCATAATTTATGCGAGGCGCCAGGGCATCGTTTCGATTGAGATTTGATGCTTAGTGTTATTTTTTTCTATCTGACTGATAGTGCTGATTTCAAACTGATAGATGATTCATAACAACTGCATTAAGTCTTTGATAAACCCACAAATTTTGTAAAACATTTTAGCTGAAAAAGTACTGCTCATTGAAAATGATATTAATTTTCTTACAAGCACACATTCAAATGTTTTTTTGATATCAAAAGGTTCATCAAAATTTCTTTGTTTTACCCTCTCATTTTATTTTTAGTTAAAATTTTTGTACTTATATATACAGACTTATACCATATTTTTAGAGGCACAATCTAGGACACATATTTCTTAGATTACTTAAAATTCATAAGAGTTTACTGAAACATTAAAGTTTGTTTATACAATTATGCTTTTCATAAGACATGGCACTTTCAGAAATTATTTTTTTAAAATTACACCATAAAGAAAATTTTGAATAAATTTCAGCATTTATTAAATGATTAATGATAGATACTGAAAGTCTACTCTCTTCTGCTTATCAAATGTTTCCCAAAACTGAAAAAACTCTACACTGTAATTGTCCCAAGCAAAGACATGACAATCTGGACATTGTAACATGAAACACCAGTCTTTGAATCACTTAAAAATTGTCTCTTCAATAGCATTTGGTAATTTTTCAGGACTTGAACCACAACCTACCCTTGAACCATAGTCTAACAATATCCATTCATCCACATTTATGTAATATTTTATAATTTTTAATTTGTACACTCTCTTGTAAATAAAACCAGATAATCTCCTTTCGTAAATTTATCTACGGTGACCTATCTCAAAGCTAGTTCTGTACAATTCAAAGGTACTAGAATTACAAAAGTTGCCCACACTTACGAAGAATTTTTGCTTCTGATCATCATTGTTTTCTTTTAGAATGTGTAGCAATTCTTCCGTAAAAGATGGTATAAATTTGTGGGTTTTCTTTCTTCTGAAGTTGACTAACTAATTCAGAATATGTCTGAAATACTTCCGTTGCTGTGATTGAATTAACTTACAATTTCAGAACTACATTATTAAATAGAATCTTTAAAGATTCCTCGCCACTCATAACATTCTCAAAACCCCGGACATCTTTGTAACTCGGACAGCATTAAGGGCTGTTTAACAAAGTTGTTCCATCTACTAATATTCTTGAAAACATATATCAACGTGATTAACGGGATCTTAAGGGCATGGTTGATAATTCGCAACCTCAAGAGGATTAATATCAGAGGAAATCTTTTTCAACAACCATTACAGTTACCTTATCTGATCAAAATCAGAATCTTGTCTAGTATGGTGGTTATGACACTTGGCTTGTAATCAAGTGCGCTCGGGTTCGAATCTCGAATTAGGCATGGATGGATCTTCGAGAAAAGAAGTTGGACTTTCGCCTGAAAAGGATTCCCGTTTCGAGTGGAAAACAGCGCACCCACTTCTCTTCTATGCTCGGATCATCGTTTGCAATAAAAAGTCTATGTTCGCGTGTTTGTATTGTATTTTTCTGTTCGTCTGTCTTTCGTATGTATCCTAGTTTCCTTTTTTGTTGTTGTTTAAAATGAAGAAAATATTCAAGGTAAAATGACTTACCTTGTGTGTCAATAGAGGGCTGCAACGCCTTGATTAAACCAAAATCCATGAATGAAAACGCTCTTGTGAACTTCTATAAATTTTTTTAACTACTACAGCACACATAATAATACTACAACGCACAATTACTACGGGACAATTCAAACTAAACAAATAACATTTCTATACATCTGTATCAATTTTTAGATACGCAGTTTCAGTATGCTTCTCCTACGCGTCCATTTTTATTCTGAATTAAAATAGTTTTTTCGAACGGTGGCGCTGTTGTCGCTTTTAATGAAGGTGGAGTTAGAGACACCCAATATATGAAATACACAGCAACAACAATATAAGAATCTTTTTTACCTTATGGTTTCTCTCAAGAAGCTACCGTTTCACTACAACTAAGTAGGTCACATGACAGGGGCCGTGGGTAACCTATTGGTTAGAGCATCGGATTCCAGACCGGAAGGCCTGGGTTCGATGTCTGTGTCACCAAATACCGTCCGATTTCACACGGAGTACGTGCTCGTTAAATCAATCGCTCCGAAAGTCTTGTGGGCTGAATCACGTGTGCAAGGGACTTGAGAATATTTCCCTCCCCTTCAGTTCCATGCCTAAATTGTGGAGGTG
>BMAV01015562.1:51946-67938 GCA_019973955.1 Trichonephila inaurata madagascariensis
TTTCTTTTATCAAACAAAAATAAATGACTTTATACTCGCAGAGTGTGCTATGCTCTGATTAAAAATATTTAAACTTTAAAAACATTGAAAAAAATTTATACGTCTGTATAAAAAATATTTAAACTTTTTGATTAACAATTTATTCCTAATAAAATAAGCATTCTGCTTTTCTATTTTGAAAGAAAAACATGAAGTTTGAAATGCATGATAAAAGTAATGTTTTCTTCATAAGCAAAGATAAGAAACTAATACGATTACAAGAGATCTTGAGAATGGCTCGCACACGTCATTTCTAAACCAAACTAAACCCAGTAGCGCAACAGCCTATAAAGGGCCAAGGCCCACTGTCAGTAACGTAATGAAGAACGTTAGGGCCCCCTGCAAAGTCAGGTCTTAGGCCTAAAGCCAGATTTTACAAAGGATTGCAAAGCCATACTTACTTGGCGTCATTCAGGCTTTGAGCCCCGTGGAATCCTGCCCCCACCGCAATGCGGGGGTGTACTTTACGCAACTGCCTACTGTATCTATCTTAGTTTTCTTAAGCTTGGTCACTGAGGTACATGCGCAAATGTTCCGGTCAGGTGATCACTCTGACACGAAACCGTCTGTGTTTATTTCCCAAACAAGTTAGGTACTCATTTATCGATCCAGTGAAGGGATGAAAGGCTGGGTCGATCTGTCCCTGACCGGGGTTTGAACCCCGTAATTTCTCTTTAATATTTCATTTTTACTAATGAATAATAGTATTTAAATTCATATAAAATAAGATTTAAAAGAATTCATTGGCACATAAAATACATTAGGAAGTGATCAATATTATGAAACAAGAGCTAAGTTTTCAATGAGATATGTTAAGAGTAGACAATAATTTGCAATCACTTGGAAAAATGGATAAGGCTTTTATGTTTTTAACCGAATTAAAAATTTTAAATTTTCTCCAATGGGGCTACGGATTGATATTTTCCATTGCAGACCTAGTGCTTTCTCTAGGAACTAGTATCACTTTTTAGTGTTGCACCATATAGGTGATACCAATTGCCGCAGGTAATTTTGACGCCCAGTTTCCTCCCAGAAGGAGGCACCGGAGCTCGGACAATGCAAACTTGTTCTAGGAATTTAATTTTGCCGAAAACACTTAATAATAGTTTATTTTAATAAGTTTAATTCTTCACAATTGACAAGTTTAATTTTGCACCCAAACCAAACAGGCACTCAAGGGATCTTTCATAGGCCTCATAATCATACGACATGGACGCTGTCCATTTTCTGCATTATGAAAATTCACCGACTTGGCCCGAGGTTCAACCCGCAACTTTAGGTGCAGAAGGCCATCGACAAACCAACTACGCCACCCACCCGGCAAAAGTTTACAAGTTTTTGTAGAAGCAGTATCATTTATTTCTTGCCTGTTCCCTTACTGTCATTAGGGTTCTAATAAGTAAATAAACAATTTCTTAAAAAAATACTAATGTTTCGGAAAAATAAGTAGTTCGCTTTCACCAGCATCTCTTTTATTAAAGTCTAATAAATAATATATTTTTAAAATTTTATTTTTTCATTACCATGATAAATTGTAAAGCGATAAATCTCTTTTTCATATGTCGAACTAAAACAACAGATATTCTACATTTTAATACTGGGTCAATGAGCTTTTTTCATTTTTCTTATGCTGCCCAAAAGATTTTGAAGTTTCAGTGAAGAAGATAATAAAAAGATCTCTTGATAAATTACATAGAGAATTTTGTTTCTTCTTCTAACATTTTGATTCCGAATGCGTTTTGGAAGTCATTCAAGATGAATTTAATACCATTTAAGAAATTTTTCTGCATACATCACCTATTTAGAATGGTTAAGATCCAAAACGCTTAATGCTTAAAAAGCTTAGAATAATTGATTAGCTTTCGATTTACTTCGTCCTAAATTAAATTAAATCTTATTCTGAAAAAACAAGAAAAACTTGATGCTATGTTATGCTTTAAGTTGATTTAGTAAAAAGTATTATTGAAAAGCTGAGTAAACCTGCAGCTCTTATTCCACATCATTTTTAATTACCAATATGACTGTGATTTGTATTGAAGGTGAAAAAGGGTTAATCCCCATCTGATCTTTCGTAAAAGATGAGAAAAAATGTCGATTCGGTGGCTTAGTGGTATCATGCCCGGTAACTTTTCCCGTTACACAGCTGTAAATCGGTTTTTTTGTGGATAGGATAACCAAGTCTCTATGAACACCAGCACCTTTAAAGTATTACGTGGTCTTGTCTTTGGACATCGCCTCGACAACATTTGACTCCACGAAGAACCTCCTACTCTACCCACCACCCGCATGTAACTAGATAATAAAGAGATTGACAATCCCGGAGACCCAAGAGAGGGCAGAGAGAGAAGATGGTTTGAAAATTTCGCTGAAAACGGATGCAATATCCTCCCTCACAAACAACAGAATTTGAACTCTAATGATTTAAACAATATTTTTAGTAACTTCAATGCATGTTCTGTAATTAATAGCTGTAGCGTAATAAACTAAATATTTAAATTAATAAACTTTTTGCTTTTGCTTTTCTTTTCTTGGAATCTTGATTCCGGTGTTCTGAACATACATTTTTTCCCTCGTAGAAATTTAACCCAACTCTAACTTAAGTATAATATAAAATATCTCTCTTCACTTAAAATTATTACGAGTATTATGTAAAGAAAAATCCACAGGATGTGTGAGTTGGAGATACTTTTAAAATTAATAATGAACTTTCCTAGAATATTAAAAGGAATTCAAAATTTTTATAATAAATATGTATACCTTAATCTTATTTAATATGTATATTTGTGTGTATCCAGTTAAATGCGAAAACTTTAAAAATTTCACTATGAAAAAAAATTTTAGCAGAAAAAAATCTGTTATTTTATTCTTTTAAGTAATTTAATTGCATATGATCTAAACTGAACTGGATTCACTTTATTGTAAATTATTATAAATCAGAAAATTATTTGATGAAAGACATTAAAGATTATTTAATTGTCTTTTCAATGCTTATTTAAAAAATATGTTTTTGATATGACTTGAAAAGCTATTTCCAAACTCGTAGTTAAATTGATGCTCAACTATCCTTTAGTACAGGGGTGCCCAACCCAAATCGGTTGGTGGGCCAAGTAAAAACTGCTAAATTGAGGTGGGCCGCACATATAAAAAAATAAAGCAACAAATTATTCAAAACATTTTACTATCGTACAACATTTAAAATATTTTATTATCTTAGAATTAATGTGATACTAGTTTTTATATTTTACTTGAGATTTTTTTCAATATCAACGGATAATTTAGTCGACGTGCATCGTAGTTGATTGGTCATGTTTTCCTCGAGCAACCTGCTCCGATACTTTGTTTTTACCTGGTTTAATTTGGAAAAAATGACTCACTGACTCGCAGCCATAAGAAGTTTCCAATGCTGATATAATACGCATAGCCAATATCGCTTTAAATTTGGAAATTTATCTTCGAGGATATATTTTTAATACTATTCAATCTTATTTCCTTCGCACAGGTTTTGTAGCTCGATGCTTGATTGTAACTCTATTAGCTCCGTTTGTAAATTTGGAAGCACTGATTTCACCTCTACATTAAATGAAGCTAAAAATATTGTAAACGTTTATTCGAACTTTTGTATGTAGAAGAAGCTGGTGTTGTGATCTTCAAATTATTTTCTGATTTCCATAGAATATTTAATGAATCTTTTACGGTCACTTTTATTGTCTTTTAACAATGGAAAGTGAATCAAATTTTATTTGACCACAATTGATTTTCATAAAGCTGAAGCTTTGCTTCAAAGCCTTTTACATTTGATAACAATCGGTAATCAACTTATTTGCATCTTGTAACTTCTGGCTTAGATCATTCAGTTTCATTGTTATATCTGTTAGAAAACATAAATCTAGAAGTAATTGATCATCTGAAAGTTCACTTATATTATTACCATTATTGTTCATGAAAGTTTCAATTTCTTCCATTAATTTCCAAAATCTCAGTACGCAGTTTCCGCAACTTAACCACCGAGTTTCGGTGTAATAAATGAGATTGTGGTGTTCAGATTCCAGTTCCCTAAGATATTCTTGAAATTGAATATGCTTCAATGGATTATTTTTAATTGAACTAATTACCTTGACAACAACTTTCATTACATGGGACATATTTAACACTTGTACACATAGATTTTTGAGGTGCAAAAAACAATGACAAATAAACATTTCAAAATTATTTGAACTATTTTCTAAAGCTTATATGTGATCGAACACATTAATGTAACAGCACCGACATTTTTTCCAACCATTGACAGGGCTCCATTTGTTTCAATACGTACAAAACTTTTCAAATCTATCTGACGACTTTGCGCGCATTTCATGACATCGTCCTTAATATCTCTTCCGGTGGTTCAAACTCACAAGCTGTTGTAGTCCTTCAGTAATATTCATTTGACTATCAACAGCTCTAAGAAAAATAGCAAGTTGGAGAAGTATTATTTATTTCTGACGTTTCATCCACAAAGCCAGTGAGAAATATATGTAGCTTGTTGTAATTGTGTTTAGCGATGCACAAATCTCACTAGAAATGTTTTTTTATTCTTCTTTCTACAGTTTGAAATGATGGACTAATTTCAGTTTTTCTCGACAGATTTCTTCAACTGCGGCGATTAGACAGTCTTATGTAGTGACCGTCTATAAAAGACTTCATATTTTTAGCAATAATGTGGGATACTTGAAAACTAGCACTGACGATACCCATTTGAGTGGGTGATTTGCTTATGAAATATGTATTTTCTTATTGCTTGGAAGTCAAATGAAGGAAAAATTTTTTTCAGAAAAAATTGCAAGGAGAGAGGTGGGGCTTGGACAATACAAGTTTTTTTTTCCTTTTTCCATTCAACCGTCTATAGTCCAAATGTCTGAAAAATATATATAGACAATTAGAAACTTCAATTGGGCCGAATGTGGCCCGTGGGCCGCAGGTTGGGCATGCCTACTTTAGTACATGATGTAAGGTCAGCGTTAGTAGATGAAAAACACCCCTTTCAAGCTATTATCATCGTCATTTTGACTGGGAATTAAAAATCACGAAATTCGTATCTAATAATAAAAAGTCATTGTGTGATGTTAATAGGAATTTATTAACTGAATAACTATGATTACAGTTTGAATTGTGTATTTTTAGTCTTAAAATATTGTATGCTGATGCGAATAACATGAAAACTTGATCGAGGTTTCTTTTAATATGTAAATTCATTGCTTTGATGTTGTGTGTGTCTTTCTCTCTTTCTAGATATTTAAAGTAGATCTTTTAACAAAATCTTTATAGGTCAACTCTCTCTCTTTATAAAGATGTTTGTAGAGTTTTCTATTTTAAAAGAGCCCAATAGAAAACGTTGTACTCTTAGCATTAAAACTTACCTGAAATAAATTCCTTTTTTAAAATAATAATACTCTGAATTTCTAATTTGTTTAAAATAAAATTTTATTAAATTTGAGTTTCAAAGCAATATATAAAAAGGATTCCTCACAATGCAATTGATGTTACATCAATGTTATTTTTCTCCAGCTTCTATTTATTCTTTTGAAGTTTGTTTTTTGGACATTTTTATGAATTACATTCCCTGAAGTATTTTAAAATATGTTTTTTAAAACAATAGTACCAACTTTATAAAAAAAAGAAACCGATTCCTTTTACGTTTGAAATGAAATTCTGTGAAGTTTTATTCAAATGAAATACTTTTATTTACTTCGTAGCAGAATTCTTCCTAATATTCTTATTTAAATAAAATAAATCAAAATTTAGTGTTCCAGACAGTAAATCTGATTTCCTTTCTGTTGCAAATGAATGCTTTTCCGAATGCCCTGAAATTCTGATCGTTTTAATACATTCATATACTGATGTTAAAATTTAAGGAAATTTTTTGATTTTGTCGATTATCTTTAGAATTACTGGACGGATTTTAATAAACTTTATAAGAATATAATTGCATTTTAATAAACTTTATAATATATTTATATTATTTATATATATTTTAATAACTTTATATAAAGCTGATGTAATGCAAAGAAAAAAAAAACAATTGAACAAGTCGGAAGGCAGGGAACCGCAGTTTGCAGAATATAACAAGAAAGAAAAAATTAGTTAATAGAGAATATGGCCCTCTATTTTAGATAAAGAGGCCTCACATCGAGATTTTACACCGGATATAATGAAATTTATGAATTCCTGTGACAATTAGTAACACTCGTTCAACAACTCTGCTTTCAGGCCTTGGATGGTTGTCGGAAGGGGATTGCTTTTTGCAATTGCTCTCCCACGAGGGTACCAGGCATACTTTATAAGGGTGAGGTCTGGAGATCTAACTGGCCAACCTATTCGGCGAATATCCTCACTTTCCAGAAATTCTCGCTTTATTTTCATATGGTGAGAACCAGAGACCCATTGCCAGCCCTCCAATGTCCAGGAAATCGACAATTGTGATAGAGGCAGCTTAATGCCCTGGGCAGGCATCACGTTGGATGACTGCATACACATCTCCTTGCAAGAGGCACTGTGACTGCTTTGAGGTATATGGATGAGGTCTTGCTGCCCTACGTTCGCCTTTTCAAGGGTGCAGTTGGCCCTGATTTTTTTTAATGGCTGACAATGCGAGGCTCATAAAGCTCATCTGGTCGATGAATTTTTTGAAAGTGAGGATATCCACTGAATGAATTGGCCAGTTAAATCCCCAGACTACATTCGTATAGAACATGCCTGGGACGCTCTGGGGAGGTCAAATTCAACTCGCAACCCGCCTCCGGGAATCAAACAAGACCCGAAAAAAGAATTTCTGAACTAGTGGGTATAATTGCCACATAAATTCACTCATTTCCAGCATAAAATCATGGCGAGAGGCCTATTTATCTGAAAGAGGGAACTATTCTCCCTATTAACCATTTTTTTGTTATATTCTGCAACTGCTGTTTTATACCTTCCGACTTGAATGAGTACTACGCACGATCATGCGTGTGTATTTTAACTATTGAATGATTATTTTTTGCATTATATCAGTCTTATATACTTACCAAATTTCATTAAAATCTGTATATATATATATATATATATATATATATAATGAATTTAATTCTTTTAAATTATATAAAATATTTCATTAGCTTTTTTAAATAAATTCATAATTGTAAAAATAATTAAATGATTTGAAAAAGAAACAGCAAGTCGATCCCACGACTCGAACCCTGACCTACTGCTCCGACTTCAGGTACGCTATCACCTATGTCATTGCATCGCTTGAGCTAATTAAAATTTAATTGTATAAAAACTAAGTATGAGCTTTGAAGTCCATTTTCTCTGAAATGACTGCCCATTCGGCGCTATTTCCTTGACGGTTGAACACCCTATAGGAGTGCTATTATTACACAAAGTCTCGTCCCCAAATGAATTTCCTTAGTCATGCCTTCCCCTTGTTAGTTAGGGCAATGTGTGGAAAATTATTCACAAGCACCTATATGTGTCAAAGGTGTTAGCTCGCTTTGTTCCATGATTGTTGATTCTTTTTCTGAAGGAAACATATCATGATCCTCTATGGGAGACATTGAATCTTGGTGTGAGACGAAGATTATTTATTTCGATCGTCTGGTGTTCAAGAAGGAATAATGGATCTATCAATTTGATTCAGAACAAGAGGATTAAGAAGAAACACAGCGACTCATCTGCCTCAAGAATGCTGAGGTGTGGAAATCTGTTGAGCAGCATTTCTCAAAGTGTGAGGCGTGCCTCCCTTGGGGGGCTCGAGCATATTGAGAAGTTGAAAATAAAAGATATATAAGAACTGTTAATTTATTGAAAGTAAACAAACAAAATACATTCTGACATTATAAAAAATACAATGCACGTTTACACTGATATATTACAGGTATAAATGTGCCAGTGATACACAATGTGTGTGTATTTGATAATTAATTTTACAATAATAAGATAAGAACAAGTTAAATAATTACCAGTGACCCCATAGGATTACCTTATGTAAAATTATATACAAAATTAAAACACATATTTTGATAATATGTATATCTTATAGTTATTCCCTTAATTGTCTATTAAAAGTTTTGTGATTCGCTTCCTAATGCCAACCGTTTTCCACGTAGTTGCACGCATGTGATGTATTGGGACGGGAAGGAATAAAGAAGCAAATAATCTGAAATATGAAAGTCCTTCAAAATTGTTGTCCAGGTCCACGTATTGCATTCCAAAGTCTTCGGAATAATTTTATGGATAGCAGTGCACAGAAAAGATTGTACTTCGGAAAGATGTATATAAACGTCCGGGGAAATTAACGTTTTGACTGAGCTAGAAGTTTATATACGCTGGTGGCACTTAAGCGTTTAAAGTCATATCGCAGTTTTAGCATCGAAGTATAGTATTATTGAGTTAAATACATTGTATGAGGGGGGAGGGGGGTGCGATGAAAATTTTGATTGAATATTGGGTCGCGAATATTGAAACTTTGAGAAGCACTGCTGTAGGGTAAGTCATACTATTTGTTTTTTTAGTTCTATTTTTTTGGAATCATTTTAACATATCATCTGGTGAAGGGTCACACCATCTCTAGTGTCTATTACTTCATACTGATGAACAAATCATGTGAATCTCTGATAAAAAAGAGGGCACCATATGGTTATCAAAAGTATACATCTTCTTGTCGACGTGGCACCTGCTCATTTATCTTGAGATACGGTTGAAAAGTCAAAGCTACGTGATTTTGAAAATTTGCTACATGTGCCCTATTCTTTCGATCTCTCTCCAAGTGACTTTTTCATTTCATAACAAATCATAAAAGTCATTGAAAGGGTGGAGATCTGACAACAGAATGACGTCATTCAAGTAGAAGAAATACGAATATAAAATGAAAAGAACTGTTGATTTTTTGTACATAGGTGCTACGGCGCTTCAGTGTTATAACTTTTGCAACTAATATAAAATATTTAAAAAAATGATAATTAAAAACAATTGCTTGAAAAAAATAACAAAATGCTAAATACCTATAAAAACAAGCAAATAATGAACTTGTTTTTAAATATCTAAACAGGGATTACGTTTAACGAAAAGCTTTGTCATTTTACACATTGGAACAAAAAAAATGTTATAACATTTTCAGACGAAAATGTTTAGGGTGTCGAAAAATATTTACCACATTGTATGAAAAAATACACTAAAATGTACAATAAGAAATTCATAAATTTGGTGAAACTGAAAAAATCGTTTGCAATTAAATACGAGTGTAGTAGAAAAAACATATCGGTCGTCATAGTAACATATTAATTGCATTACGTATTGCAACTGCTTATCATCAATTGATTTACCACATAATTTAAACACACAGTGATAATACAGCTTACAGTTTTAATACTAATGCTAGCAAGGATATCCTGTTTCTTATGGATAAATGGTATTAATTCAAATTTAAATTGGGATTATAAGTCACAGAGGATAAGCCTCTTATACATCTATTATTCTGCGAAAATATATACTACTTTGCATCTCTAGTTCACGAACATCTAGATACTTTTCCTTTAAAAATGACAAATATTAGAAAAAATCTCGTTGCCACTGCTAAAAACTTATATACATACACTTTGTAAATTTTCAAAAATATCAAGTTAAAAAAGTAATACCTAAGTTTTTTGATGGAAATATTTTTCATTGGTTTTCGTTTAATTCAAATTACCAATATGTGAATTTAAATTAATAACATTTCGATCGAGTTTCATCATTATTGAAACATTTGAGGCAAAGCCAGTTATATATTATGTGTAGTAACATCAACAAAGGATAACATCTTGAAAATATAAAAAGTTTTGAATCGAATTTCTACGATTATGGTAATTTTAATTGTTTTTCTTTTTCTTAAAATTAAAAGTATTTTATGTTATATTGTTAAAAGTAATTGTTTAAATTATTTATAATATATTTACATTGTTTATGATTTTTTGTTTTTCTTGTTAAATAACGAATTTTCTTACAAAAAAGCTATTTTTTCCTTCATTTTTCATTTTTCAATTAGCTATTAGCTCACAATCTCTATATATTTATTTATTTATCTGGGTGGAATTTTCA
Organism: Trichonephila inaurata madagascariensis; assembly: GCA_019973955.1. Lineage (NCBI taxonomy): Eukaryota > Metazoa > Arthropoda > Arachnida > Araneae > Nephilidae > Trichonephila > Trichonephila inaurata. Next base: position 62,078 of record BMAV01015562.1, read on the forward strand.
ATCGTTGATAAAATACATTTTAAAGCGCTCAATTAAGCTGAAATTTTATATACAGGTTTATTTTGGATGACAATACAATAATATGAAAATAATTAATAAAAATTTTAATTGATTAAAACTAATTATTTAAAGAATTTTAAATACAACCACGTTGGCATCATTTTTGGCGACTTAGCGACCCTTTTGGCGACTTGTGTCAAAACTTGAAAAGGTTTTTTCTCACGTGTTAAAGTATTCATTTGAAATGAAATTTATATACACGATTGTTTTGGATGACAATGCAATACTTTAATGATAATTAATAAAAATTAATGACCACTTAATGTTGTGATTCTGTCATATGCATATACATATTTATATTAATTGTAACTATTTAATAAAAAGTAGCTAAAATAAAATTTTTCTTTGTTGATCTCAGTAGGAATTGACTTAAATTTTTTTTATATTACTTGTTTTATAAACGAATTTACAAATAAAGAAGGGCCCTTTTCTATTTCTCCGGCGCAAGCGGCAAAGTCGCCAAGAATGATACAACTGACCCCAAACGGAATATTCCCTTTGGTAACCTCTTACCCCAACATTTTCAAAGCAAACCACGGTCTTTTCTTATGTCAGACGTCTTTCTAAAAAAAAACAACAATTAGAACTAACTTAATAACATTTTTTTAATATCTATATTGTGTGTTCTCACCAATAAAGCCAGCTTGGCGAGATTTGCGCCGATGAAAAGGAAAAGTACCGAAAGAAGTTTAATATAGTAATTCACAGTCAAAAAATTTTATCAAATTATTTAAATTTTAGGTACTTACGTATTATCGTAACCTTATTGGTGACAATATATGAAATGAAGCGCATGGTTGCCAATTCAGTGCATGAAATCAGCGTATGAAATCTGAAGTGCAGCGTATGAAATCTGAATTGCCAACTTGATGAATTATCTTGAGCGTTGGTATTGTTACCATAGTACGTAATTACCATATTTTTAAAAAAATGATATAAGATAATGAATTAATTTGGTATCCGTTTGCTAGATAATTTTCTGGTAAATAGTTGTAAAATTTCGTCAAATTGGTACAATAATATTACACAAAGATAATGTTAGACTGGCTACAAAGATCTATTTGGCGCAGTTTCAAAAACACGCCAAAATTGCCTAAGTTAAAAATGATTTATAAAAGTTCTTTAGAAAAATAATATGATATCTACTTATTAACGTCCCCGCCGCTAAATTTGTGGCCCGCGATTTCCGTCATTTTCCACCAAAGGCTGACTGATTGGATTTTTAAAATAAAACACGTAATACTCTATTTTGTTATTTTGTCATCATATGGCGCGATTCGCGTGGAGCAAATTTTGCTGCAGAGACTCTAATACATAAGTACAATAATGCATAGTATTATCGGTTAAAGGATTATGGAGCTTAAGTCAAGGCAACACGTAGAAAATGAGCCAAATTCAGTTCCATAATTGTTTTGTATAGTGAAAATATCTTATCGGAAATATCACCAACGTTCGTGACGGTAAAACCTCAGAAAAGCAGTCCCCAACCCATTATCTGTATAACCTATAAATACCAAATAATGCGCCTCTAAAAAGCAAAAAGAAAAATATACCATGTTTATGTAAATAAATGAGTAATTAAATCAGACAAATTAATTAGCCAAATCAATAATTTAATGTGAAATAATTTTTTAAAACGAACGAAAAGATTCTAACGTGTTTATATGAAAATCAAAACCAATCGGTCAGATTATGATGAAAAATGGCGTGATTCATCAGGCTCCAATATCGTTGCGGTGACGCTAATATGTAAATATCTTATTAGTTATTAATCATTTGTAATTGTTTTGTGTATGTAATAATAGTTTAATAATAGTATAATTCTTTTTTGCCAAATATTACTTTTTAGCGCATGATTTATTTTGCAATTTATTTCTTGGCTAATGTAAAATGTGTTCTGGAAATAGAATAGAATTTCTCATTTAGTTAATGTGCTGTAAATAAAATGATGGTTTGGAAAATATTCTGAAATAATATTTGTCTCATATTTACCACTAATTCTACAAAACTGAGTCGCATTTTCTTCTAATAAACTTGCAATTGTAAGATTTTTGGGTATTTATGTATTATCACAATTGTATTGGTGACATATGAAACGAAGAAAATGGTTAAAATTCAGCTCGTATAACATATGCGAAGTTGGGGTTGCCAACTTGGCGAGTTATCATGAACGTTGACATTGTTGCGTAAGAATCGTTAAAAGTTCGCATCGTTGAAATTTCCTTTACCAAATGAAAAGCAAATGGTGAATTTGAAAGTTTTCAAACGTAGAAGAATTTGGAAGTACGCAAATTTCGTATGTGATATTCAAAAATGATAATTGAATGAGTTGAAAGAAAATGTTGAAATGTCGGCGTACTTAATGAAACGTGTTGCTTTGAGTGTTTTGTATCAGTGAGGGTGATACCTAGACGAAATCATTTACTCAAAAGTCTAGAAAATTATTGGTCACATTTCGAAGCACACTAAACGCAAACAGTAGTTGCAGAATCCATTTAAGTATCACAAAATGTGATTTCCTGGACTTGGATTAGCTTTGTTTTTGAAACTTCAAATGCACACCGAATACCAGTGCATGATCATAAGTAAACAACAGGGCTAAATAAGGACCGGTACTTAAAGCTAACAGTTAAGGTATCCGACTACGTTCGGAACCGTGATTTTACAAAAGCATAAAAATGGATAATAATTATGATATTTAGTGTTACTTAGATTAGAAAATGTATATAAAATTTTTTTAAGAATAGTATTACAATAAAAAAATTATTTAAGTACAATATTTTGACAAAAAATGAAGCTCAGACATCAGAACAGAGGCTCAACTAGAATTTTTGAAATATTTAACTTAGAAGTGGATTTATCCATGTTTTACGACAACAGAGGGGAGAAATTTTAAGAAAGAAACGCCGATAATTATTTCAATGGGTTGTAACTCTGAAAATAATGTAAATTTTTCAAAAATCGTAGCTGAGTCTCTATGCAGATGTCTGAGCTATAGACAGGCAAAATTATACTATAATAGAGGTATTTTTCACAAAAGGAGAACATTTTGAAAAAAGATTATTCTAAGTTAATTTTTTGCCGAAATATTGTATTTAAATAATTTTTTTTGTCAAAATGTCCTTAAAGCCATTTTATACATGTATTCTAATCTAAGTGACACTAAATATCACGAAAATTATCCATTTATGCGCTTTTTTAAAATCACGGTTCCGAACGTAGTCGTATTACCTTAAGGTATCCGACTACGTTCGGAACCGTGATTTTGCAAAAGCGTATAAATGGATAATATTTATGATATTTAGTGTCACTTAGATTAGAAAACGTATATAAAATTGTTTTAAGTATAGTATTACAATAAAAAAATTTTTAAGTACAATATTTCGACAAACTACAGTCAATTAATTAAATAAGTATAATTAATAAGTACAAATTATTAATTAAATAAGTACAGTTATATTTAAGAACAGTTCTTAAAGTTTTGTAAAGTTCTACTGTTTCCTATGGCATCAATAGAATCATGATATAATTTATTCTTAGATTAATAGTACTGGTATTAATAAAATAAGATACGTATTTCAGACACAGAAACTGCATTTAACATAGAATGACCAATTTTCAAAACATTCTCTTTTTTTGGAAAATGCTTCTATTATAATAATATTTTGCCTGTATATTGCTCAGATCTCTGTACAGAGGCTGAAGTAGAATTTTTAAAATATATTACTTAGAAGATGGTTTCTTCATATTTTACTACAACAGAGGGGAGAATAACATATATTTTAAATACAAACAAAATGAATTTATTTTAATCACAATCAATCATTTTATGTAATTATTGAAAGTTATTCCTTTTGCCAAGCAATGTTTCCTCTGTCACTAACTCTTAAGTTAGCGATCATTGATATTTCTGAGAAACAATCGAATGTCTCAGTCAATACTGTGAAAATGGCGCTTCATTTCAACAAAATCTATATAAATAAAATTTTTTCAGAGTAAATTTAAGGCTATCTTCTGAAGAGCCGCAAGTATAAAAAAAGCTAAGAAAGTATGAGGATAATTTAAGGAATCTATTTTGACCATTTAAAATCCGAAAATATTTTAGTTTAGAAGATAATTCTTAAAAAGCCTAAATATGAGTTATTAGCCTTCCTCCGTGATAAACATCTATCATGCAGAAACCTCAAAAGACACCAGAAAAAGGTTTCAACCAGTTTAGGTCGTATTTAAAACTGCCTTCCTTCCATCCATACTAAAATCAGACAAAAAATATTTTTGGAATAAGATAGCCCATTCATTTTGTCATAACACATTAAATTTCTTGTAACAAAATAACTTATTCTCCGTATATTTTGTAAATTTGTAAAGAGAATGTTTTGAAAATTGGTCATTCTATGTTAAATGCAGTTTCTGTGTCTGAAATACTTATCTTATTTTATTAATACCAGTACTATTAATCTAAGGATAAATTATATCATGATTCCATTGATGCCATAGAAAACACTAGAACTTTACAAAACTTTGAGAATACTTTTTTTTAAAAGGAAAGGAATATATTCTGATTTATTTCTGTTACATTATATATATCTGTCCATTTGTTAGAACTATAATTTCTGAATGTATATGATTGATAGATTTATATATAAATTCTATAAATGAATTATTTACTTTTGATACTTTATGATAAATGAATGTTAATTTTCCCCCCGTAGTTATAATTGCAGTAATTAATTAAAGTGTGATAATAATTTAAATTAGTGAACTTTTGAAGTATTAAAAATATATAACGCTCAAAAAAGTAGAATGAAATAAAATTAATTTTTATAGCAATCATTTTATCATTTATCTTTAATTTTATTCATCGTTCCTTTTAGGATGAATCAGTTTCAGAAAAAACTATTTTTGAGGGATTTATTAGGAATGTAAGTATTTAAATACTGCAGATTCCATATTTTTATGAAATTATAAAAATAATGATAAAAATTAGGTACCTAATAAATCAATACTTAAATTTCTATAGTAATGAAATCAAAATTGCCAAATGTACTAAATTAGGGTAAAAAATGATAAATTACATTGCAAAGCAACATATCAAGTATTTTTAATTGAGATACTACGCAATTTATTGCAGAGATTATAACTATAATGTATGAATGTTAATTAGAATGTATTGCAACATTTAAAATAAAGTTTGTATTATATCTCAATGAACCAAAAGAATTTTTTTTCACGCAAGCGAGAAGTTGATATATTCATGAGTTCACACACAAACACATTTTCGGAATTAATTATGAATTTTAAAAAATCAAATGCACATTTTTCTCAAAACAGAAGATAACCCCATAATACATAATATTTATAACGATTTTCTAATAGAGAGCGCTGTGTTCATAATGCGCATAATTATCAAAATAAATGCTTAATAAATCATTGTATTATTAGTGATATCCTTATTGATTTTTGTCTGTTTAGGCAATTCGTGAAGTGTTGGTTGGAAAAAAATACGATCATGATAAAATATCAGAATGGATTAATACACTTATTGGGAAGATACTGGATCAACTAAGTGATTATTCAATCAATAAATATATAGGTTAGTATTTTCTTCTTAAGTAAAATGGGCAATTGTTTATTTTATACTAAGATCTATACATAGTTTTATGTCAATTTAGAAATCTTTACCTTTTGTTAGAGTTGATGTAATGGTTTTAATTCAACCCTTTTGCTTGACATAAGAATAATATCATGTGGTATAAAAATTTATGTACATTGAAAACTAATTATCACTATATTTATTTTTA
>BMAV01015562.1:78158-101350 GCA_019973955.1 Trichonephila inaurata madagascariensis
AATTATGTTTAATTTTTATTAATTTATTTTGAAGTAAAAAATTAAACTGTTAAACATGTATCCATAATTCTTCTCATAAGCGAAAATAAGACTTCAAAAGTATTTTGAAATGTAAATCGATTATAAGCGGGGATTTTTAAAAATAGCAGTTCAGCAAAGAAATTTCTCTTACAATTACTGTTGCTATATCAAGTAAGAAAATGAAAGTTAAGTATATTTTTTTTCCTTTTAAACTTACACTTAACTAAGCTATATATTAATACATGATACTTCCTGACGCTAAAATTTCAAAATCTTATTGTCTAAATAACGAAGTTTCAAACGTTCCTTTAAATAATGATTTACCAAAATGTTGAAATTTCATGATTTACTGTAGATTATTTGTAATGATTTATTGTAATTTTTCGTTTCAAATAACCATGTAATAATACCGTTATATTTTTCTCATGTTTACTTGTTTTTGAAGATATTTCATTAAATCTCACAAGTGTTTATAATCCCTGTTTATTCTTACATTTTTAAATTAAAGTTTCTAGTGTACTTTTTAAAAATTTCGTGTGTGTGAGTTTTTTTTATTAAACTAGCAAAACAAATTATAGTAAAAGTAGTAATAACTATTTAAAGAATAATAGAAAAAATTAAAGTGCAAAGACAGAATAGATTTAAAATAAAATATGTGCAAAAGTACATTTGCCAAGAGCATAATTATTTTTAGTCTCCTTAGAGTAAATAAATGTGTAATAAGTTTTGAGTAAATATATTATTTCTTTTTAGTAATTAACAGAGTCAAATCGTCTTATATTACAAAGACATTATACACCAACGTATATATTTGTAATCTAGTTCTTTGAACTTTTCAGTTTTTACGTGTATTCGTTGGGAAAATGAATCGATGATTTGCATTATCAGCCTCTTCAGCATGCATATGGTATTTGGAACCATAGATAAACAAGTAATTCAACAAACTTAAGAAAAAATTGCGAAAATAATTATGCTACCTTGTATGAAATAAAAAAAATATTTAAAGCATTAATGTTTGGTGTTTTCTAAGTTTTTCAATTCCTACTATTAGCTCACACTTTCTCTATATATATTTATCTTGGTGGAATTTTCAATCGTTAATGAAATACATTTTAAAGCATTCAATTGAGCTGAAATTTTATATACTTGATTACTTTGGATGACAATATAATAATTAAATTATAATTAATAAAAAATAATTGATTAAAACTAATTATTTAAAGAATTACAAATACACACAGCCACGTTGGCGACCATTTTGGCGACTTGTGTCAAAACATGAAAAGGTTTTTTTTCTCACATTTTAAAGCATTCAGTTGAACTGAAATTTTATATACACGATTGTTTTGGATGACAATACGATATTTTAATGATAAAATTACCACTTAATGTTATGATTCTGTCATATGTATATACATATTTATATTAATTGTAACTATTTAATAAAAAGTAGCTAAAAAATAAAAATTTTCTTTGTTGATCTAAGTAGGAATTGACTGAATTTGTTTTATAATACTTGTTTTTAGTTACGTTAGATATTCAGTTGAATACAAAGAAATTCAGGCATTTAAAAATGAAAATGAGCAGTTTATGAGTACGATGAGTTTCGATATACATGAGTATTATCGAAAATGGTGTCTTATTTTTCTTATAAAATATAAGTAGAAAAGTAATTTATTGACATCTTCATCGTCACGTCATTTCATTTTTCCCCATCACACCATTTTTCCCCACATCATCGAAACAGCTGTGAATATTAATGTAAGTGTATTATTCTGTCATGTATTTTAATTTTAAGACAAATTTTGAAATTAAGTGTCTATGAGATAAATGTCATGCCTTTGTCAATCCTAGAAATTATTGGGACTGTTAGATTTATTTCCACTTCTAAATCATTAAAAACAAAACACGACATGATGATTTCCTTCAATATTCATAAAGGATGAAATTAAAATTTTAAAAAAAAATATTAATCCTAGGAAGAAAAATCTTTATTCAGTTATTTATAAAAACTGAACTCTATTAATTATATATTCTGTGATTATTAAAGTGGGGAATCAAATTGTATTCAATTTTCCTCACTGAGCCATTGGATTCATCGGCATCTCTTGAACAAACGTGTCACATTTTCCGTTCGCAACATACTTCTCCAAGAGTTCTGAAATGCATTTCTAAGGGAAAAAACGGAAATTTAAACTATGACTATAAATATATATACATTATATATATTCTAATCGAAGCCGCACTTATTTCCAATGATAATGCTTCTGAAATTCGGGTACGGCTTAGAATCGAAGTCGAAAAAATTCCCTAGATGGGAGAAATTGAATGTGATACTCTGATGGTTAGAGCAATTAATGGCTCAATTATGGGTACCGTAAAATCCGGCGTACCTGAAAATTAAAAAATCCTATACTTTCGAGTAGCACTTTTTAATTACTAGGTATATACGCCGAGTAACGCGAACCCCTTTTTTCCCGAAGAAACCTGAAATGTACATATGCAGTGCTCTTAGGTTATTTAGTCATTTATTCGAGGTAATATTCCAAGGTATAGAAAAAAATAGTATACTTTTAAAACTACAAACAATTAAGTTCATAAGGAGTGTCAATTTCAGTCATTGTAGAAGCCTAACTTTTTTCTTTGCTCAGCTTTTTTTATTTTTAAAGCTCTCACTTTTATACCCGTCCGTATGACGCGCTGTTAAGAGTGCGTGTTATACGCCGGATTTTACGGTATTTAAAAATTTTAATACTGATAAAACAAGTTAATTATTCACTTCTTATTAGATCTCATTTTAATTTTTTTTTATTACATAAAAATCACACATGAATAAACGTTTTTACACTAATCTTTATTTTTTCACAAAAATCTGTTGAGGATTAGAATCGCGTTCGGCTTAGATTCGAATAAACACGGTGAGTATGCTGATAGGCTAAATTATCGAGCGATTACAATCGATTAAGACTTTAATAGAATTAAAAACTAGCATAAAATAACATATTAAAAGTACATAAATAATTTTAAAAACTTGACTACTGATATATAACTTTAATAAAAATTATGTTCTTAAATACAGTAAAATCCGGCGTATAACGCTCACTTTTAAGACAAAAAATAAGATCGAAATATACTTGTGCGTTATACTCCGGGGATAAAAATGATGAGTTCAAAAATAAATGAAAAAAAAAACAAATTAAATGAGAATAAAAATAATTTGGCTTCTACATATATCGGAATACTGTTTATTTAAAAGAATTGACATACCTAATGAACTTAAAGAACTGTAGTTCTAGAAGTATACTGTTTTTTCAAAACCCTGGGATAATACCACGAACAAATGACTTTAAAACATAAGAACATTGCACGCGTATATTTCAGATTCCTTTGTAAGAAAAGGAGGATTCGTTACGCGGTAAATATACCTAAAAATTAAAAAAATGCAGCTTTGATACATAGGTGTGCGTTAAACGCTGGTGCGCGTTATACGCCGGATTTTACAATACTTTAAAATAGGACACTGTCATAAAATTCGAAAATCGCATAAGCAACATAACACTTGAAGTCGAAAAATGTTTTTGTCTATTCAGGTTTGAACTATAAAAAGGATATTTTGATCAACCTTTGAAAATAATTTTTACCTTATGCAAATAAGCTTAATCGTGTAATATTGTAATTGAAAATCATCAGAAAATTAAGATTATTTTAAGAGTATTTTTTTAAGAATTATTTTAAGACTTATTAGAATGCGATTAAAGAACTGCGAAATAAAGAGATGCAAATGACACTTCAGATATCATTCGATATCGTTTCGAAGACTTAATCAGTCAGAATATCTATTATCTATTGCTATAAGATAATAGATATTGTTATTATTTGATCTATAGACTAAAGGTTCAATAAATTAATGCGGTAGGAAATATATAATAAAGCTACTTTTCCATTTGATTAAGTGAGTCACAAATTACTCTAACGCAATACGGTATGCAATTGTTTCGATCTAAACATTATTCGCATCAAAATATTTATTCTCAAAATTAAGAACTTTCACAACATTAGCAATCTGTTTTAGAGATAATTAAGAATATTCTTATCCGAAATCTTTAAATATTTTATATTTAGTTACTCTTTTTTTAAATACCTTTCCTATTATGCAATTTCCGTAATATGCTTCAAAAATTAACATCTATGATGGAAAGTTTATTATTTTGAAACAGAGAAATTTCCTATACTGTGGTCCCCAAACACCGGTACACGGACCGATTAAATAGTACTGGGCCGCAGAAGGAACATTGAATTATTTCCATTTTATTTACTGTAGTGTATTTCTCTCGGGTTTGTGTGCTGCATTTTTAATTTATATTCCATCTTAAATCACATAGTGATTTTTTGGTGCAGCTGATTTTTATTCTGAAAGTCTTTTTAAATCAATTAAATTAAAATGATCAGCTCGGGTGGTAGAGGTAGAATGCCCGCTTTGCAAGTCCAAGTTTGCAGGTTCGAACCCGGCTGGAGTTAACAGATTTTCCGGATGCAAAAAGCGTGTCATACGATTATGTAGCATGTAAAAGATCCCTTTAGAATTAATTTGGCTCTGGTACTCTCGAAAAAATTAAATCACGCAATATTTACCATCCGACGAGAGCTTGAATTAAAATTAATTCGAGTGTCCAAATTTGGTAGTGAAGCCGCCACTAGATGGTGTCACCATGAAACCATGGATGCAAACAACTTTCGACGTCTGCGATTCGAGGTATAATTATCAAACATTGGCCAAGCCATGATGATAAAAAAGTTGAGGAACACTACTCTATACCTTTTGTTAATATTTAAGGTTACTAAATAAAAAAACCCCCATTTTAATCCATCTTTCATTAAAGCAGTGCTTCTCAAACTTCCAATGTTTGCGACCCAATATTCAATCATATAATTTGCATCACGCCCCCCTCCATACAATGACAATGTATTAAGTTCAATAATATTATGACGTTAAACATACAATACGACTTTAACCTCTTAAGCCCACAACGTATATAAACGTATCGCTCAGCCACTGTGTTTATTGTCCTCAGACGTATATATACGTCTTTCCAAAGTACGATCTTTTCTGTGAACTGCTATCCATAAAATTATTCCGAGGGAAATAAAAAGCAATAAAATGACCTTGACAGTGTTTGCGAAGGATTCACTTATTTCAGAGGAATTGCTATTTATTCCTTTTCTACCACGCACCGCCTCAATACACCACATGCGCTTACCTATGTGCTAAACGGGGGCATTGGACAGCGAATCGCATAATTTTTAATCGGCATTTAGGAGATTAATTATAAACCGTACAAATTATCAAGATAAGTGATAATGTTGGCATATAATTTTATATATGACACACACAAATGCATAGGGTCACTGGCAATTATTAAACTTGTCCTTAACTTAGTATTGTTAAGTTAATTATAAAATAGATTGTGCCCTACTGATACAATTATTAGTGTAGTAAATGAGTATCTTATTCTTTATTATGTCAGAATGTATTTGTTTGAACACTTTCAGTAAGTTAACAATTTTTAAAAGAATTTTTTTTCGACTTTTCAAAAGGCTCGCGCCCCCCTCGCAGGATTATGACGCCCCCTAGGGGGCGCGTCCCACAGTTTGAGAAACACTGCATTAAAATTTTGTTTAAGCTATTATAACTAACCAAAAATATAGCACTCACCGCTGAATCTTTAATCCTCATACACTTTTGTCTGTTAGCAGGATTCCCACAAATATCCTGTAAAATAAAAGTTTTTATTTGCACAATTTTTCAATATATATAGCAAACTGTTAATTTTATCTAAATTACACTAGTAGTGTTATTTTTAGTAAAATTTTGATAGAAATTCTATAAATTAAGTAAATAATTAATATTTACCCTATTTTTCGTTAATAGAATATATTAAGAAAGTATTCACATTACACGTGACAATACTTCATATGACTATGGTAGAAATATTTGGATTGCTTAGTGTTAAAATGTGTGTATATAATAAATATATTCAACGTAACCTATATTTTTCCTCTTTTGAGTATACCATTAACAAGAAAACTTTGTTATTAACTTTACCTAAATTAATATACGTCTTATTTTTTTTTATTTCACTTTTCATGTACTGATATCTTATGAATTGCACTTATTTTTTTTCATTGTAACTGCACAACTATGTGAACCGATAAGAGAAATCTGTATTCTGGGAATGATGTATTTTGAATTTAAAAGAGGTGTTGTAGGAGTTCTTTTTTTTTACAGTTAATACTTAATATAAATTTAAAAAAAACTCCCATTTTTTCTAGAAATTATTTAAATTAAATGAAAAATATACATTAAAAATTTCAGGAATAAATTTCAAGACAACAACAATCTGTAATGTCTCTAATGTTATATTTCTTTTATATATTGTTATGAATCATATTAATTTTTATTTGTCAGTATTTTAAAGAGAAAAACACAATTTTTATAAAAATGTTTTGCAATTTTCATATGATTTTGATTAAAAATGAACGCACAACTTACCTTAACATTAAATGTACCCTTTTCCAAGAAAAACTCATTCAATGTTCTCTGAAATAAAAATATATAAAAAAATTAAGCATTTTATGCAGTCCGAATACACTCTACTTGAGTATGCAGCAATACAATGTTCTGAAAAGTCTATAGACTATTGTATTTTTCCTCCATTTTTTGCTGTATAGGATGCAATTCGATGTAACTTACTACGTCGGTATATTATATCCATTAAAGTGAAAAGCATTAGTTTTACCCTTGTATATTTAAAACCTATTTTTAATTTGTAGAATAAACAGAAATAAACTGTCTCAAAAACTCACAGACAAATATCTTATACAAATTTGGTATTGGAATCATGATTTTGATTTGTGATTCCTGTTAAATACATTGAGAGGAAAGGAAAGTGGTCGTTTGTTCTAAGTTTCAAGATGCAAAAATCTTGCAATAACACTGTAAGACTGTGCAGAAACTATCGAAACATTCAAATAAATTTAAAAGTATGATTAAAGTGTATTAAACGTAATACATCGTATGAACTAAAGCCTCAATCGGGAAGATGTGTGCATGATTGATATTCACAGTGATACATGGATTCAAAGAATGGGTTCAACTCAGATAATGTCGATTCACGAAATTAGTAGAGTTCCTCTGTTGCAAATTTCTAAGGACACTAAGAACACTGCTTATAGATGAATTGCAAAATATGGTAATAGAAGGTTCTGACCAGGGCAGCAGTTGTAAGCCCTTTGCATAGAGATAAGTTAGGAGACAACGTTCTTGTATAATCTTATCGAAATATGGCATCTCTGAGCTTTTGCAAATAGGAGAATCTGTGTAGGAAAAGCCTTAAGATGTGATAAGTGTAAAGGTTGCTCACAGATTACCGACAAAACGAAAAAGAGGAACTTGCCGCGTACTTGACGGCTGCCAATACCATCACCTCGGCTGTAGGGCCTATATGACAATATCGATGGAAGTAAGATACATGAGTTAATTTCTGAGCCTTCAGATACGAATTCGTTCATCATAATGCTGCGCGCAGAATCAGGACTCGTCCGAAAGGACGACGACGTATTACTCCAGTATACAATTTTGCTGTTGAGACAGTTGAATTTCTGCGCGTCTTTACGAGGGTGGTTCCAGAAGTATCCAAACCAACAAAGAAAACCCAAACATTTTGGAAAAAATTATATATTTTTTTCAACATAATCTCCTTTCAGCTCTGTACACTTTTCCCAGCGATGTTCAATAATTTCGATACCCTTTTCATAACAAGAATTGGCTTGCTCCTCAAAATAGCCATTAGCTGCCGACATCACTTCTTCATCGTTCGAAAACTTTTGAGCACTGAGTCAATTTTTTCAAGTTTGGGAATACAAAATAATCCGAGGGGGACTAAATCTGGTGAATAGGGTACATGAGGTAGCAATTCAAACTTTAATTCATTAAATTTGACCATTGCAATAACGGATTTGTGAACAGGTACATTGTCCTGATGAAACAACACTTTCTTTTTAGCCAAATGATGCTGTTTTTACTTGATTTCTTCTCTCTAACGTTGCAATAAGCTCGCGCAATACTCGCCGTAGATAGTTTTACCTTTTTCAAGTTAGTCAATGAAAATTATCCCACGAGTATCTCATAACTCCGATGCCATAACCTTGCCTGCAGATGGGACGGCCTTCACCTTCTTTGGAGCCAGTTCTCTCTTTTCAGTCTATAGTTTTGATTGTTCTTTTGTCTCGTACGTGAAGAGATGGACCCATGCTTCTTTCATGGTTATGAAATGGTGCAAAATTTCTGCTTTGTTCCTGTGAAACTTCGCTAAATACTCAATTGAACCATCTTCCCGACACTGTTTTTGCTCGAGTGTGAGCAAACGCGGCACCCATCTTGCACACATCTTTCCCATGTCCCAATTTTCAGATAGTATGCGATGTACTGCACTTTTTGAAAAGCCTGTGATGTCTGCTAGCTTGTGCACTTTCAGTCGACGATAATCCAGTATCGCTTTGTGGATTTTCTTCACTATTTCTGAAAGCATCACCTCATTTGATCGATCATTGCGATGCTCGTCTGGGTAGCACGTACGGCTACGTTTAAATTCTGCTACCCAATATTCTACTATTGTAAATGAAGGAGCAGACTTACCCAGAGTAGAATCTAGTTCAGCTTTTTTATATTGGTTGGGCTGAAGCTTTTCAAATAATAGTATTGTATGACATAACGATGATCAATTTCACAAATCCACTGAATACGTTCACTTTATATATATATATATTAATGGCTGCCAAACAAATACTAAACAACATGACGTCTTCAAACTTGAAACATAGGCTTTATAGATTCCGTATTTTCTAATACAGTGATATTTTTCAAACAACTACCACCATTTCTAGGTTAGGCCGGGTATTTATGGGGCCATCCTCGTATACTGCGGTGTCAATTATGGTCGCCGCACAAACAGTCCATGTTGCTACAGACGTCGTTACGTTACCCGTACAGGGGTTGATACGCCAAGGTCGACTGATAATGTTTGTCCTCTCGGGTGTTAGTGACGGGTAGCTTTTAAGGGTGCTGTATAACATTTAATATGACCTTCCGAAACATATCAGTTCGATATTCCTATGATAGGAGTTAAAATCTGGTTTATACGCGTAGCAATATTGTGGATATAGGATTTTATAGTAATCAACTATTATTCAAGTGCCATTTCTGGATGATAGGCTCACCTCTCGTCTTTATACGAAATTTGAGATGCCGTGACTCCCAACTGTAATCGATGTATTGACCAAATTTAGTCTTAAAATACAAGGCTTAAATATATATTCTCTTATATTAAAGATTGGATTAATTTTGTTCGGATGATTTCTGGTAAAAATTGTTAGTTAATTGAAAAAATAATGCTGGTTTCCCCTCATTGTTACAGTCTCGTTTTACTTAAAAATTACCTGTACCATAATTGTGTAATAATTTTAAACTTGAGTTATTTAATTTTCCTCCAAAAACATAAAACAGATTTATAAATATAATACATTTTAAAAACAAATATTGAAGATACGTATAAAATAAATTTACAATAAGAAGAAAAAAGAGGAAAAAAGCATACTTGATCTTTTTCGTTCATTGTACAAAAGACTTTATTAACTTTGTAAATATCATATTCAGTAAATTCGCCAACAGGGCATTCCTTGAACCAATTCGAATATTCAATTTGTTCCTACAAATAAAAAGATTTATGCAAATTAGAATATTGTTTTTCATACTTGTTAGACAGCTTGATTAATGAAACGAATTTGTTTCTGAATCGTTTGGCAAAAATGTATAATATGAAGAGAAAAAGATATACTCGTACTATAAAGATATACTAAAAAGATATATAAAAACAAAATGTTAAAATATATCGAATTAATACTAAACTTTATGAAATTTAATACAAATATTATTTGATAGACCGTTTACATTGGTTTGCATAGTGTATACAGATAAACAGATTCCTGATATTTAAATTTAAAGTAATGTTTTCTTATAAATCTTTTATTCTTGTTTGAAAATAAATAAATGAATATGAAACACAGGATATTTGATTTTACTCATAAAAAAAAGGAAAAAAAAAAAAAATTAAGTTTACTTTGCAGGAAGGTTTTTTGAAAAATACCTCGAAATAATTTTTCTCATAGTTTAAAATAATCCTAAAATTTCAAAAACAAATTTTTTGAAGATTTTCGCTCTCTTAATTAGTTTAATTATTAAAATATAATCTTGATTACAAAAATATCATTTCAAGAAAATTGAATGTGGAGGAAAAGAAGAGTCATTGAGAGTCATTTAAAATACCAAGCAGCCATTTGAAAGTCCAAAATCACAAAAATAATCTCGTCTGATAATTTTCGATGTTTTTTATAAATATACACTCATTGCCATAAAAATTTATGCACCAAGAAGTAAAAGTGGAATTATTATGAACTTTGGCTGGAAGGTACGTGTAAAGCAGATATGTGAATGTCTCTCATCCGGTATAGTGGTTAGCGACGCTGACTGCTGTGCTGTAGGGCCTGGGTTCGAATCCCGGAGAAGACATGGATGTTTGTAAATGTATAGTGCCTTCGCGGTATGGGGGTACTCTAAATAACCGTCGAGACGCAAATCCTCTCCTGAAGTTTGTGGAGGGGGAAGAGAGATGGAAAGCCCCTAACCCTCTCCCAGGGTATTCTCTCTAAAAATTGGGATGCAACCTAGCTAAATCATACTGTCACCTGTATGGTGCTGAAGATTACGGCCTACGCGCGCGCGCGACAGGCGTACATTTAGTCCCTTGCCATGATGAATTTCATGGGCCTGGATCTGATGCAGTTGAGATCAGGTGGCATAAGAAACAACAAAAAGAAACAGATATGCAAATAATTTGAAGTTTAGCGTGATTGTGCGCACTGTTGAATGTCACCAGAGGACGTTGAACTTCATTCTTGTTGCATTACAGAGAAGGTAAGCGGAGCTTGTTTCCGTATATTTAATCTGCAGCATAGGGATGCTTTTTAAATACAGATACCATTACCCTGTTATAGGAGACAGTATGAGCAGCTGTCAGAGCTTGAGTGAGGAAGAATCATATGTGGATGATGGAAACCGCATGTTCAGTTTGA
Source organism: Trichonephila inaurata madagascariensis (assembly GCA_019973955.1). Taxonomy (NCBI): domain Eukaryota; kingdom Metazoa; phylum Arthropoda; class Arachnida; order Araneae; family Nephilidae; genus Trichonephila; species Trichonephila inaurata. Next base: position 89,367 of record BMAV01015562.1, read on the forward strand.
GGAGTTAATCACCACCTAGAATGTTCTGACTTTGTTGTGAGATGGTGTTGGGAAGGGTAGACAAGAGAGAGGACTGTGTGTGTGTGTGTTATACGCGGTGATCAGGCTTAGGATGCCCTCGGTAGACCAATAATCGAGAAGACCGTTACATCATACGACACACACGCATAGTGCCAACTGTCTCATAGTCCGTCATTCATACACACTTTGAGCCAGATTTAACGAGCACTATCCCTTCTACATAGCGGGTCTTCACAGTGGACACTACGACTCAAATTTATGATACGCTGGCCATGGGCTCATGACCATGGTCACTAAATTAATGCCAACTCTAATCATTTGAATAGCGACAAAAATGTCTGATGCTTTCTAGTGCTGACTTATCTACATATGTTGGGTATTGTGTTCAAAATCTTGTATACCCGAAAATGACATTGTGATATTAATGTGACTGAGAATTCTGCATTGTTTTTAGCCGCTAAGTTATGCTGCATTTATACTCAGTAAATGTAATAGAAGTGTGAGAGACCCCCTAACACACACACACACACACACACACACACACACACACACACACTTGAAGGCTTATACTCATTGAAATAATTACACAATATCACCGTATATGATGCAATTAAGACACAAGACAAAACAATAATCTGCGAACAAGCTGGAATGTATTGAATTATTCAAAATTGTGTCTTCTGATCTTGAACTTTTGTAAGCGACTGTAAAACTCTAAAAATTATTAAACATTTTCTTTTCTTTCAATTAAAGTTAAGTATCTGTATTTACCTCTTCATTTGGTATGGTGTAGCAGTCAAAAACATCCTTTTTTGCTTCTGGACCTGTAAAAAGTTAAACTTTATTGACCAAATATTACAGAAACCACAATCAATTCAGTTGTTGAATTAAGTATTTTTATTAATTCTTCGTATGTTTCAAGTGCTCCTATCTGATATTCTATAAATGGTAGTTATTCCATAATTGATACAATTAATTTTTTTAATTAATGCTCATGCTGTGTTGTGTGCTCGCAAAATTACTAGCACGCATAGTATTTTAGCTCAAGATTGTTATATGTTTCTGGAAGTGATAAAAAATTTATTCAACTCTATGTGTATATTTTTCCACAAATTATAAGATTATTGCGATTAAATTCCCTAAGAACTAATTTTAATAAATTTGACAAAATGTGGAACATTTTCGTTAGTTTATTTTATAAACTTTATTTACATTTTTAAGTAATGAAATATTTCCAAGTTTTTCTAAAATTTTAAGAGCAAAATAATGTTTCTTATAATTTGGTGTGTTCTGAAATGACTTGTATATAAAACCAATGCATACTTACAAACCAACAATTATGGAATGTCAAATATATTACCTCGTAGTTATACAATTGATGTTACTTTAGCCAAATTGAGACAGAAAACCTCCAGGAAAAAAGTATGAAGAAATATACGTCAAAATATAAAACCTGCAATTTCTATTTCAATTAATGCTTTAAAAATGTCCTTGTAAAAATATAGCTCCCAAATCTTTTTAATGAACAGTATTTGAATGCAATTTAATTTAGATGTCTTTTTTAAAGGACTTTTTAATAATATTGGAATTAAATGTAGAAAATTCTTAACATTAATTACATTGAAGTACATTATCGATTACATTTTACAAAAGAAAATAGAAATATGTGTGTAAGACATTGCTTTAAGATTAATTTTGCAGTTATTATAAGGGATTGATTACAAATAGTAAAAATGTGTTGGTGGAATCTGGTATTTTCAAAAATGCATCGATTCAAACAATACTTTTTACAAAAATAATAAGAAATTACGTTTTTGAGTATATAAACCTTTTAAAATCTTTTTTGAATATGATATAAAAATAATTAAAGCTTCGTCAACGGAATTTGTTTACAATAGGATTGAGGAAAATAGTGTATTATCCTAGATCACATGTATAATGGAAATTATGCTCAAAACCTCTTTAAGATACCAGCCCTATTTCACAGTCTAGAAAGTTTTAAACTAATACTTTACATGGTTATTTAATCTTCAGAAAACTTGTTATTACTATAACTAATATTAAACTGAATTTACTTGAAATTTATTGTGATGCTAATTTAGAGTTATACAGAAAATATTGAATTGGTGTTATTTTGCGATATTCCTTCTCATTTTGGTTTACTTATTTAGCATGAATTTCTGAATACGGATTTAACCCTTTTAGTGAACCACATACAGTTGCCGAAGTGTTTATGCAAATAGATACAGAAATGCTATCAACTGTTATTTCCTTGTTTTCTTAACGGCGTTCTTAGATGCAGTAAGATTAATTTTATAATAAAATCTTTGTATTGGGAATATATTACTAATCCAGGGTGTACATATTGCGGTTTTAAATTAGAATATAGATTTAAACAACATATATGCTGAGGGTTATATATTTTGTGAATAAATTTTGTACCCAACAGCATTTACTTCCACCTATTGTCATTTCAGCTGCCATCTAGCTCATCTTTTTCTTAATAACTCTCTTCAAGTTGTAAATCTTTAAAACATTAAAAAATAATTTTTAACATCTTAATATTATTATTTAAATAATCATAGTGCGTTTTACGTGTAAGCCTCCTAATTTAGCATATTAGCTGAATTTGAAGTTTTTATGTATGCTTTATTTTAACATAAGATGTATTGATATAATTCTGATTATGGTATAACTTTTTAAAAAACCAAATAATTTTTATTTGATAATTAATGGGAAAAAAAGCAAAACAATGCTTATGCGAAGTAAAATTATCAATAATATAAGAAAGAGAGAAGCGTTTAATACATTATAAACTGTGCATAGCATTTTATTATTCATATAATTTTCTTTGTGTATATATATATCCAAAAAAAGCATTTAAAATTCTTTTATATAGTTTTTTAGATGCTTACTGCAGAGCTTTTCCCTCATGTTAGGCTTGACTTTAAATATTGTTACTCTATATCTTTAAAATTTATCTTTGTTTGAATACTATTCTTTCTGTCCCATCACTACAACGGGTAAGCCTTTTATAAAGTTTTTAAAGTCGCATAATTAATGGCTTTTGTGGATAAAAATGTAAAAATAACCTTTTAAAACTGATTATATAACATTAATTTGGTGCTTTAGATGCAATTAACTTGCGACTTAGAAATATATATTGAGAAAAGAATAAAATCTCGTTCCCTTTGTTCTTTCATTTTCCTCAAACACAAATTATAGATTTTAGATTGAAGAAATGTAGATATATAATTAGAAGAGAGTTTCTGTATTTACAATAAGAATTATTTCTAAATTTATATTAAATGTAAGATCACTTAACATGCATTATAAATATTCAACTAAGTATTCTGTAGCTAGTTTTTTTAAGCCTCAAGTGATAAATGGGGCATAAGTATCATTTAATGTATAAATATTAACTTTTGAATATAATTCACATACAAACTATTACACATTATAATGATTACTTGTTAATATCAAGTTGACTTTCACCTCTTTTGATATTTTTAAAAGAAATTCAAACTTCTTACCTAATTTACAATTAACTTGGCTAAAGCACCTATAAAATTGTTCCTCCGTCATATCATTTTCATCAGCAACATCTTTCATCTGTTCTGCTTCTTTTTCAGCGGCAGCCATAGGTTCCGGCATTGGCATTGGTGGCTTTGGCATGTTACCAAACATTTCCATTGGTATAATAAACAACCCTAGGATACAAAGTAAAGGAAGCAAAATTTTTTGTAACATTGTGACCAAATAAAAGAATATCAGCAATAAAATCGCTAATCTTCATAAATTACTTTCTTGGAGTAAAATCTGGTACGTCGTATATCTTTTATACATTACTGAATGCGTGACTGAACTGTTTTGCAAAGCTTTGAGTTTTTGGTTGTAAATTTTCGTGATACTCATGTAATTCATTGATGAATGGTTTGAAAACAGAGTGTGATCGAACGGTATTCATTTTGATTTATTCGTCAACAAAGTTTAGGGGAAGTTTAGATCTTGTCATTGTTATGATGTGTTTGTTCACACTTTTATGTGTTATTTCCTATTATCCGCTATTTCCAGGTTTGACAGAGCATTATCGCATGAAAATAGCTAATAAATATAGACACTCCTCTTACGGAAATGAAATAACACTAAAGCTTCTTTTAAATAAAATTGTTGGAATCAAAAGGTTTCTCTCTTTATATTTCCAGAAAAAAAATTAACTACACTGATGAAATAAATTAAGAGAATTTGCATATTTTATTGAATTGCATGAAAAAAACTGAACTGAATGAAGAAGCTCTGCTTCTAGATAAAAATGCAAATCTTGTACGGCAAATACGTAAACGTACACGTGAGTGTGGGTGGAGCCAGCAGAAAAATAGGATTTATAAGCGCGTGTAACTTAAGACGTATTTCGTTCGCCAGCACACCTCGGCGAATTTATTGGTGTTAATTTGAAGCAATTGGTTCAGTTCAAATTGTAACAGTAAAAATGAGTGACCACCAACGTTTAGATGATGGAATAAGGTGGCGAATTGTGGGAGGCCATTGTCAAGTCCAGAATTGTAGAGAGTTCAATTTAACGTCCAGCATCGCGTGTAACTTATGGAAAGAGTTCCAGGATACTGGAGTCATCTAGAAAAATCCTGGGAAAGATCGTCCAAGAGCTACGACGTCCAGAGAAGATCGCCATTTGTCGGTTATAGCGAGGCGTAACATAGGGGCTATCAGCTTCTCAGCTCTCTCGTTACTTGTATGCAGCGACTGGAGCCCGTGGATCAAGGATGACTGTGTCAAAAAGACCTTATGAGAGAAGGTTGTTTGCCAGAAGACTTGCTGTTTGCGTCCCACTCACAGATTTTCCTATTCGTAGACGTGCGTCCCACTCACGTCTACGAATAGGAAAATCTGTTTAGCATAGTGCAGATAGCATAAATATTGGAGTATGGATCAATGGGCGACCGTTCTGTTAACCGATGGGTCCCTTTTCAGCCTAAACATCGATTCTCTCCGTACGTTCATATGGAGAGAACGAGGAACCCACTACCTACTCTCCAACGTCCATGAAATCGACAATTATGGCAGAAGAAGTTTAATGGTGTGTGCAGGCATCATGTTGGATGGTGGGACACCTCTCCATGTCTTTGAAAGAGGCCATGTAACTGGTGTCATGTATAGGTATAAGGTCTTGGAGTCCTGTGTTTGCTTTTTCAGGGGTGCATGTGGCCTCGAGTTTATTTCTACGGACGATAACGCGAGGCCACATAGAGCTCTTCTGGTTGATGAATTTCTAGAGAGTGAGGATATTCTCTGTATGAATTGGCCAGCCTAGTCTCCAGACCTAAACCCTATATAGCATATCTGGGTCACTATGGGGAGGGCCATTAGCATCTCGCAACCTCCCTACGAGGACCATCCAGGAAATGAAAACAGCATTGCCGAACGAGTGGGACCAATTGCCCCAAGAACTGATAAACTGCCGTATTTCAAGTAGGACATCACGCTGTGAGGCCTGCAAGAGGGGGCCATACCCTCTATTAACCCACAAGCATGATCGTGCGTAATTCTAACGAATGTTACACACAATCATGCTTGTGTATTGCAATTGTTGAATTGTTATTTGTTTTGTATTGTATCAATGCATGACGCATCAAATTTTATCAGAATCGGTTCAGTAGTTCTAGAAGTAATCGATTAAGTCTGCAAATTATCTAATTTTTTACATCAGTGTACATTTAAATACAGTCAACGATTCTTCAATTTTTATGACTATTTAAGGTCAGTAAATAAAATAAGAATGCATTGGTATTGTATTTTTATAGTTGAAATTGACAACAAAATAACATTATAAAAAACTTTTTTTTAAAATCGAAATGATAATATTATATAGATACCAAATAATGTCACCTTTTGTAAATATTATATGCTGTAGATTATATGTATTTTAACAATAGATAAAATAATTTCCGTGCACAAGTATTCTTCAGGAATTACAGAAATAAATAAAATTAACAGAAAAAATACAAAGAAAAAAACAAACAAATCGCAAAGCAAAAATTGCTAAATTAAAATAATTAAGTTACAAAAAGAAAACAATTATTTTACAAATAATATGAATGCTGCTTTGTTGTAAGCAAATTAGGGGAAAAAATTTCAGTTTTTTAAAAGAGCATGCAATTTCTTCTTGAATTAGCATTGAACAAAAATCAATCTCAAACAATCTCAAGTGATTGGTTGCGGGGCGGAAGGGAGCACACTAGTTCGTTATTATCTTGCTTTAGTTACGTCTTGGACTACAATTACTAATGATGTAAAATTTGTCTACGCATATCATAGTCAATTTCATTGAAACAACTGTATTTTAAAGTTTATTTGTGTTATATTTACGATTTTTGATTCTTATTTAACATGGCTAGTTCAGCAAAAGAACCAAATGTGCAAGATAGTAAGTGTAACTAATTTGATGAATCTAGAAATACGGTATGATTAGTAAAAGAGACAAAGAGGTGTGTGTGTGTTTTGCTCTCGAATAGTGGTATGCAGAGCATCGTCTGTGAAACGGCATTTTGAAACAAATCAGAAATCTTCTTTTCATAAAAGTGAACCACATCAAAAATAATTAAATGCTTAGAACCCGTTTGGTAGATGACTCCAATTCGGCATGCAGTCCACTAAAAGAGAGAATCATATATTACAATTCTAATATAAGTTATTTGTCATCCAATCTGCAACAACAGAAGTCACACTAATGTTTAATTTGAATTACACGTATAACTAAAACATTTACAACTATACAGTGCAAAAGGTATTTTTTCGTAGTAAATAAAGAGTTTTGTGTTGTTAGTATTTATTCTTATTATTTTCACAATAGCCTCAAGTAAAAGTTATTTGACCTTACTCTATACCTTATTAGAAAAAAATTTGCTCGTTGATCCATAAAGGTTCGCCACCCCTGGTCTAGATCATTGATTCCCAAAGTGGTTTATATCAACCTCCACGGGTCGCCTACGACAGAGATGGCCAAAGTGGTGATCCATGGACCACTAGTGGTCCGCGAGAAAATTTCGCTGGTCCACAGAAAAATGTGTGGAATGTACTTACTCATCACGTTAAGTTATGTTTTAAGATGCATTAAAACACAATTAAATTCATAATAATACGTGAAAAGTTATAAAAACTTTACTTCATAGAATAACATCATTTCATAGAGCAACGTCACCTTAAATAAGTCGTACTGACATGGTAATATGTGGATAATATATCTGTTTTCAGTGAAAATTCAAGATAATAATTTAAGCATGCATCTAAAAGAAAGTCTCATCGACCTATCGTCCGATGAAACAAATTTAAATTTCATTCATCCTCATCAAGATCTCAGTCTTAGCTTTCAATAAAAAGTGAATATACCCTTTCTTTAGTGAACAGACGATGAAAATTCTGATTCAATTCTCCACAACCTATTTCTGTGAAAAGGCCTTTTCACCTATCACGGCCATCAAAACACTGTACTCTGCTTGAAATAAATGCTGTTCTCGCGGTGTTGGAGTAACAACATTAAATCCAAATATTCATAATCTTATTTCAAGTAAGCAGGAACATCCATTACACTAGGAATATAATGCTAAAAGTTTGATATACTTAAACCATTTTTTAATTGTTTTTACAGTTTTTGTTTATTTTATTGTGGTTTATTAATAAAACTTTCGTAATTTGGTTACAATTAATAGTTTCATTATTAAATAGGTACATTTTATTTGTTAGATCACAATTTTTTTAATAAATATATTTAACACTTAAAAAGTCCTTTTACTGGTCCGTGGGATTTAAATTATGAATTTACTGATCCGTGAGGTCAAAATTTTGTCGACCGCTGGCCTACGAAATGCAAAGGGTCTATGTTAGCAGAAAAAGTAATTGAGAGTCCACGAGGTGTAAAGGGGAAGGGCTTACGACAATGGCTCTGAGTAAGTTTAATCTCTCTCAGTTAGTCACTCGAGTTCAGAAAATCAAAATTAAATTGTAAGGTTTACTTATTCGAGAGTCCTTTTTAGGATTTTAAAACATTTTTTTTTTCTATAAACGTATACGGACACACAAAAATTTCTTAAAAAATTATTCTGAAGTTAGAAATTTCTATACGAGAAACCTTTATATAACAGAAAAATAAAAAAAAATGTTCTTGTCGTGACAAAACTGTTTGAAATTGTGTTGAGGAAAATGTTAACTGTAAATGCATATAGTTCGTGTTTCATTGTCATAAAAACTCTACAATGCTTTCAAACACAAACGGTAGCATACAATGCAAAACATGATTGTCATTAACAAAATAGGCTCATTTTCCTTTTGAACGCTAGAAATTCAAATAACGCGTATTATTTAGAGCAACTCAAAGAAATTATGTCCACCTGAACAGATCTCTGGTTGGTATGATAGAGAAATTCATTTTTCATTGAATACAACTCCTGAATGCTTAAGTTATATAAGAAATGATGTTGTAATGTGTTGCCTTTTTCAATTTCCATTTGAAATCCAATTTTTTAAATTAAGAATTTGGTTTCATGCATGACACTTTCTTAAAATATTATTCGATGTTATAAATTAGTATTATGCATAATGTTCCTTTACTTATGATAATATACCTTTGTTTATCAGCAATATGACGTATATTAAATGCAAATTAATTGTAGCCTCTCTATTTTTAGTTTGAATAAGCTAGACTAAATACTATATTTTAGTTAGTAAAAAGTTGTCTCAATATATCTTGTTTGTTATTTTTATACACCAACAAATTCGAACTCAATATTTGGAATACACATAAAAAAATGTAACACGTTACCACAATCTGACTACAAAATATCGTTTGATAATATGAAATCAGTAATGATACACTTAGGAACACACTTAGTAAATCAACAGATTTAAACACACACACACACACAAAACTCGCAGATTTAGTACAACAATTGATGAATGCCTAAATACCGAGGAATTTTGATCATTCCTTACAACATCATATATATGCGAATCATTTTGTATATATATATATAGGGGGATTCGCGCTACTAGACCTACAAACTGGTAAGATGTGTAGAGGGTACAAAGACGACTCAGAATCACTAGGGATTTTAAGGATCGCAAAGCCGCAGCTAGGAGCTATGGGGCAAAGAAGCAGAAAAAAGAACAGAAATAGCAACATATTAATGGGACAAAAAACATTTTATTGATAGGTTGTATTACAACAGGGACTTGAGAGCTTGAGATTATGGCCAGAAGTTGTCTCATATTACAACCTCTCAATAAAATGTGTTCTGTCTCATTAATATATCTATGTTTCTGTTCGTTTTCTCTGCTTCTTTTTGTCATTGCTCGCAACAACGGCATTTGCAACTCTGCATTCCTATATGACTCTGTACCTTCTACACACCCTACCAGCCTACCAATTAGTCGGTCTGGTAGCGAATCACCTTGTATATATATATATATATATATATATATATATATATATATATATATATATATACCGTAAAATACGGCTTATAATGCTCATGCTTTCAACACAAACAAGTAATATAAAAAAAATTTTTTTTTAAAGTTAATTCCTACTTAGATCAACAAAGAAAAATTTTATTTTAGCTACTTTTTATTAAATAGTTACAATTAATATAAATATGTATATACATATAACAGAATCACAAGATTAAGTGGGAATTAATTTTATTAATTATCATTACAGTATCGTATTGTCATCCAAACAATCGTGTATATAAAATTTCAGTTCAATTGAATGCTTTAAAACGTGAGAAAAAAAAACTTTTTCAAGTTTTGACAAAAGTCGCCAAAAGGGTCACTAAGTCGCCAAAAATGATGACCACGTGACTGTATTTCTATTCTTTAAATAATTAGTTTTAATCAATTAATTTTTATAAATTAAAATTAAATTACTGTATTGTCATCCAAAATAATCATGTATATAAAACTTCAGCTCAATTGAGCGCCTTAAAATGTATTTTATTAACGATTGAAAATTCCATCAAGATAAAAATAAATAAATAAATATATAGAGAGTGTGAGCTAATAGTAGGAAATGAAAAATAAGATCCAAATTTACGGGTGCACGTTTTACGCCGGATATAAAAATGACAGCTTGAAAAAGAAACAAAGATGAGTGTAGAAAAAAAATTAGATTTCTACATATATCAAAGCACTGTTTCTTTAAAAGAAATGGCATTCCTTATGAGCTTTAAAGGAGTTAGTATTAAGTATGTACTATTTTTTTCTAAAGCTAAGAATAATACCTCGATTAAATGACTTCAAAACATAAGAACATTGTGAACGTATATTTCAGGCTACTTCATAAAAAAGGGTAATCATTATATTGTGAATGTACCTTAAAATTAAAAATTGCCATTTGAAAGTATGGGTGCGCGTTATATGCCGGATTTTAACTATATTTATAGATGCATATTGGTATTTGTGTGTATGGGGGGGAGGAAGGGTTTTTTTTTTGTTTCTGAAGTAATTTAACTTGATATTAAGTAAGTGAATTTAATTACCGTAAGATCCGGCGTATAACGCGCACTTTTAACATCAAGAATAAGATTGAAACTTAAGGGTGCGTTATACGCCGGGTATAAAAACGATAGCTTTAAAAATTACAAAAGAGATGAGTATAAAGAAAAATGTGTATTTTATGTATCGAAATACTGTTTATTTAAAAGAAATGAGAGACATACCTTGTGAACCAAAATAGTTGCAGTTCTAGAAGTTTACTATTTCTTTTAAAAGTCTGAGATAATACCTCGAGAATAAATGACTTCAAAACACAAGAGAGCAATGTATACTAATATTTCAATTTCTTCGTAAAAAAGGGGGTGCGCGTTATACGGCGAATATACCTAAAAATTAAAAAAAAAACCAGCTTGAAAGTATAGAAGCGTGTTATACACCTGTGCGCGTTATACGCCGAATTTTAATGCGTATTAACAACATATTTACACAACCTCTTTTTACAATTATTTACAAATAAAAACATTTCAAATTACGCCCGACTCTTCATCTGACCTCACATGTTTTTTATGTTTATATGCCTGTCTTTGATAATGAAACAGGGAAACCCCATGTAGAATCTTTATCTCATTATGTACATCACATATTGATTCATGCTGCCCTATGATGAAGACTGAGTGTTTCAAATGATTGCCCGTAACGTATAAAAATTGGATATATAGATATTGTTAATAAAAGTTATATAAGTGTACATATATTTTCTGTGCAGATGTTTTCATGTTTTTGGGTTCCAAATCTTTATATTTACACGTGTTCTGAATGCAATTTTATTGATTACTTGTTTGAGAATTATGGTTAAAAACTTAAATCAGGAGTATATAATTTAACAATATACGCCGTTGATGGTTTTTATTACTTTGATTGAAGTAATAAGCTTCCACTGACGCACACACGGGGAGTCCACGGTTCCCCTCCATTTGAAAATTTTTTGTGTGTTCCACTGTACGTTTCATGTTAAGCCTTTTGTTACAATAAAATGGCAGATCCCTGATTTTAGAAATTCCTATTTATTTTTAAATATTCTGGGAGTATGAGTTACAACTGTAGAAATTTGGAGATATCATAAAGTTATCTTGGAGTACCAAGATCAATCAAAATAATATATTAAAGGTTAGCACATTTAGTAAATAGTAATGAGTATCAATTGAAATCAAGAACACTTAAAATGAAATTCATATAGTGCGCTTGTTAATTTTAAAGATTTAATTAATGGTGAATGAAGGAATTTTAGGGACAATCTTAATATTTTACCAGTACGAAAGAAATAATAATTAAAACGGTAAGCGTAATTTGTGCATGATAAAAAATTAGATGGTTTGAAATAATTCAGAATTCGGAAATAATGAATAGATACCAGGAATATTGCATGCATGATTACATCCAAATTAGATATTTGGAAT
>BMAV01015562.1:101360-112367 GCA_019973955.1 Trichonephila inaurata madagascariensis
CCAGGAATATTGCATGCATGATTACATCCAAATTAGATATTTGGAATATATAATGTGGAAATATTACCACAAAATAAGATAATAAATTTGTTACCCCCTAAAATAATCTATTATCTGAACTGAAATTGACTTAAAACAAACATATGTGTGTAAGAGATTGTTGATTTTCTTAAAACCTTATAAATTTTAATCAAGTTCCAGTATCAGTTTCCGCAGTTCATTTGGTCATGGATCTATCAAATCATTTTCCGGTGGGTTTATTATTATTTTTTTTAAGTTTTGTTTAATCATCTAGACGTAACGAAAAGCTATATCGTATTTTCAACAAAAATATAGCTCGTTATTTATTTTGTACTTCAATAATTTTTAAACAATTTTTTGACAAAAAAATTTACTCAAAAGGTTTTTAAGACCCTTCGAGAATTGAATTCAAGCCAAGATTTGGCCAAATGAACTCTTGACAAACATAATTTAAACACTTTTGATGATTTGTAATAGGAAATTTTTTAAAAATTTCGATCATATATTTTCATCAAGCATCTTCTTGACGTAGCACTGACGTAGGTAATCAATCTTTCATGTCCTCTTTTATAGAAATTTATCGTATTTTTGTAATCTCATTTTAAAATCTAATGTAATAAATATAAGCAATTGAGGAAAAATTCATTTACTTATTTTTTGGCTTTCTTATGTACAATGTTCACATCAATAAATATTAAAAAAGCTGATTTAATCTTTTAAAAATATCTTCCAAGTATCGATTTCATTTTATTTTGACATACGTTAATAAAGAAATAAAATTAGTGCTATATTAGATTTTAGTTATAGAATAGGAGAATACAGGACAGATAACCAACTCTATTTGAAAACTTAATCCAGAAGAAAGTAAAACTGATCGAATTTTATTCTCCGATTGTTATTTTCTTGGCTTATTCGTGAGCGAAATATCATCTGTTAGTATTTCTTTAGTAGGCCTCTACCCGCTCCCACGCTACAGGTCCGGGTTCCATAACTGGGTTGAGCAAGATCGACTCAGCCATTCATCCGTACTGCAGTGGGTATATAAATGAGTACCAAGCTTGCTTGGCGACTTAAACCCTGGGGGTATCGCTTCAGACTGACCACCTGATCGGGACATCTGCTCATGCACCCCAGCTCCCAATGGTCACGTATACTGGGATGGGCACAGTAGGTTTTGGCCTCCAAGGGCTATTGCGCCATTGAGTTTGAGTTTGAATATTTCTTTGGAATAAGACAGACACATTTTCATCTTAGTAAGTAATTTTACAATTTGCTGGGTCATTTTCTTCCTTTTTTTCACTTAAAAAATGAGCAGAGTTGGTGTAAAATCTTATGCAAAACTGCAAATAGATGTATTTCAACAAAAGAAATTAAATGAGACGGACACGATTAATTTTACTGCCTTTCCAAGGCTTCAGGAAGTATTGAATAAATGAAATTAAAGATCACTATTTGCTAAATAATAATACAGAATCTATATTGAAATTTTGTAAATTAATATGTTTATCACTTATCAATGAGGTTAATTCATGTGACGACATAGTCACATGATAGTGAAAGCCACGTGATTCTAGCCAATCAATTTAAAAACTCATGTGACGTCAAAGTCACACGATAAAAACTATCTTGTGTTTCCAACTAATCGGTTCACGCGCTCCGGTGTTGCCAAGTTTTGCTCTTTTTGCAGAAACTTTCTCTTAAAAAGTACTTATGTTACAAAATGCATTTTATTTAAAAGTATAAGCATAAAATACGACTTTTTTTAATTTAAAAAAATCTTTTTGAAGAAGGTTTTTTTCCCTAACATTTAAACATTACCCTAAATATGAAATTTGAAATTTTATCAGAGTTTTACAAATAGAACAAGTACAATTGGTTTAATGTTTGTTTTGAATTCAATGCAAAACACGTTTTTGTTTTTATCACGTGACTTCATGAATCAAGCCCATTATTGAAATAAAGAAGAATTAAATTAAATTAAACCAAAACAATCAAATTTTCCACTTGGTATTTTTTGGTTAAGTTAATTTACACCGATAATGCGTTTGGAATTTTCATTTTCGTTCTAATGATTGACTGCAATAAAAGGAAAAAGAAAATAGAATTAAAAAAAATCTGAAAAACAAATTTACATTTATATTAATAATTATCAACCATGACAACAACCAGTTTTGTGTATCATTTTCTTTTGTTTTTACTTTTTGCTACATAGTTTGTAAGCCGACAGAATTTTTTTTTTAAACGGAGTGAATATGTTTATTGTGTTGACATAAGCAGATTTGTAGCAATCGATTTTTAAGGATCAGAATTTGATCTGGAGTGAATTAACTCTGCGCTATTAGAGAAAGTCTATAAAATTCTGAGTCATGTTTATATGTTGATGTCATTTGAGTTAAAGGCTTGCCATTCTAAATTCCACAGCATACTACAAGAAGACTTTGAAAGCAAAATTCACAGATTTCAGGTTTCTTTGGTAGAATAAGGCACGCTGCGTAAAGATTCGATAGTAAAATACAGTCGAGCCTCTATATAACGAACCTCTATACTGCGAATTTTTCTATATAAGGAACTTTTCCCTGGAACCTTGAACATTTCACTATTTTCTTCGTAAAATAACTTCTCTATAGTGAAGTGCATTTTTTATATAACGAACTTTTTCTTTTGTGATTCAGTTTTTGTTCTAGCCTTTTTTTAAAGCAGTGCTTCTCAAACTTTCTATATTCGCGACCTAATTTTCAATCAGAATTTTCATCGTACCCCCTTCCACATTCAATAACAATGTGTTGAATGCAGTAATAATGTATAATATTTTGACGCTAAAGCTACAATATGACTCTAATATTAAACCGTGCAAAGTATCAAGATAAGTATTAAATTTTGTGCATGATAAGCCCATTGGAAAATCATTAGTAATTATTAAACTTGTTCTTAACATAGTATCAGATATATTATACCGTTCTGAGATACATTTATAAGTACTCTGTAAGTTACTCTGATATGAGTAAATGTGTACTTTTTTATTATGTCAGAATACATTTTGTTTGGTTTAGTTGATAATTTTTTAATCTTTTATTTTCGACTTTCCAATGCCCTCACGCCCCCCTTGTAGGGTTATCCCGCCCCCCTAGGGAGGCACGCCTCACAGTTTTAGAAACACTGTTTTAAAGTAATTCTGAAAAAAATTTCAAGTTATTCTCTCTTCAACACACTTTATGGTAGCCATAAATCTTGAACTGGTTTTATTGGATCCTAACTCGCCGAAAGCAATAGAGTTCTGGACTTTTCATCCAAGAAATGAAACCGTTAACCCCCCATTGCCCAGTTCACTAGAAACATCTTCGATATCCTCTTTCACCCTCAGTGGAGTTGTCCCGTGTTCTAATTATAAAATAATGCATGTTTACTACTACTTATGTGCTTCAAATTATAAAATGTTCTTAAAATTCGTTAATTTTAGTGTAAAAGTATTTTCTTTGCATTTAAAATACAGTGAATTCTTCGACATTCATTTTTCTTGTTTTCCTTGCAGTTTTTCTTTCTTTTTTTCTTTTCTGATGGGTAAGATATATAAAACAAACATATATTAATTTTAAAAAAAGGTGTGACTAATTACCTTTTTCAATATATAGTGTTTATGAATTTAAAATTTGTTTTATGTGGTTTATAAAGTATATTAAAAGATAAACCTCCATATAACGAATTTTTCGTATAACGAACTTTTTTTTCGGGATTTAGCGACTTCGTTATGTAGAGGTCCGACTGTAATTACCACGAAAATCAGTTAATTGCTTAGCAAAGCCTTTGTTTCGTGACGTGCTTCTCGATTTTTAAAAGAATTTGAATGCCTACAAGAAGTATAAAAACATTTCTGGGAGCCATTCTAGAACCCAGCCCAACTGTGGAACATTTTTAAAGTAATATTTCAACTCAGAATTACGGAATTTTTCATTTTGCTTAAAAATCAAGATACTTTTTTTCTATAGTTCAAGTGATTTTTTGAAAATAAACAAGACAAAAAAGTTGTAAAATTATTTAATTGTAAACAATAAATGTACTAATAATTAATAGAGAAAAAACTATGGCTATAAGAAACTAAAAATGTTGAAGCTTTGTTTTACTTTGTTTTAAAGTTATAGTAAAAATTCTCATTCGAATAATTTTTGGGAATATCATTACTATAATTTAAATCACAGAATTTCAGTTGAACAAACTAATTAATTTTAATTTTTTATCTTTTTGAGAGCAATGTATACGTATTTTTTTGCATGTCTTAATTCTTATAGGGTAAAAAATATAAACATTATAGAAACATTCAAAAAAAGCTTAGTAATATTAAAATGATAAATTATTTCCGCAAATCAAAAAAAATTTAATAAATGAGAGTCAATCATACTAAAATTGATGTTGATTATGTTCGGCATCTCTTCTTCATGATATGGTGAGCTACATTCATGTAGTTTTCGTCATGAATGTATTTTCCTTTGATTTCAAATTTGACAGATGCAATTTCAAAATCTATAATTGAATAAGGATATCCAGTTATTGAAATTCTTCAGAGTTTTTAAAAGTAAACAGTATTTTTACTGTATAAAAATCAAATGTATTTATTATATTCCTTTGTGTTATTGTTTTTTTATAAATGCATATATTTTTTAACGAAAGCTCCATCGGAAGGCAGAAGTTGGAAACGCAAAGACGTATGGACGGATTGAGTGAAAAAACTTGATAGCATTTATGATAAACTACGGTTCACTTGAATTCAGCCCAGCAAGTATCCCGAAAAATTTAGTAATTTCCTCGCGTCATTCACAATTTCTGTAACTTAGAGTTCGTACTGCCATCTAACGTCCAATTTTGAATATATTCTTTTATAAATGCGTTTCATGTAATTCTAACATGAATTTAATTCCTGTTTTTCTTTATTTTCTTAATTTCGTTTTAAACTACATGAACATGAAAAATAAAAAAAATCTTACTTTATAAATTAATGACAATTTTTCAAGTTTTCAAATTAATCAAGTTAAAAGGTTTCCATTATTAACAAAATCATGACTGTTATGAGTTTTAAAATTTGTTATTATCCTTTTTTAAACTTGAGATATATTGCTTTAGCAAATATGATGATTTTAAAGTCTTACTATAATTTTTTAATGCATAAAAGTTTCGAGTTTTTCTGTGTCATATATAAATTTACAGCACCAGATTGTGTATATTTTGCTTACTGTTTCCTTCTACAATTATGATTTATTCGATATAAAGAAACCTTAAAATTGTTTTTAAAAAATATCCGAATACCTTAAATATTTATTATGGAAAGAATTGGTTTTAAAATATTGAAATTAAAATTTTAAGTAATTAAAAAGTTAAGATGAAAGTATTCCTGAAATGAAAAAAATGAGCAAAATGTTTGTAAAGATAAAATATTGAATTCATACCATAAAATATAGAAGTGGTTTGTTCAACACATTCTTTTATATAGTTTTGCAAAAAAACACAAATTATTTCTAATAGAAAATATTGGGAATTAATATACAATAACCCCATTAAATTTAGATATTATAGATTTCTGTGAGACATAAGATATATGTCTCCCAACCTACAAAATGGGAGAGTTGTAAATATAATCACATGCTGAATCTTATTTTTAAGCATTAAGCAATGAATTAAAAAAAGTTTTTAGCAATTTTTTGAATATGAGACTTGAAAGAATTTATTTAACTTAAGAGCTTTCTCGTGTTCGGATCTCGTTTGACGATGATCTGAATGGAAGAATTTTGTAAAGTATCTAAAATATTAATTTTAGATTTCGAAAATAGTTTTAAGTAATGTTACATAGAGGAATAATGGTGACGACACTAATGTGAATATATCTAGAGTACCTATATGAAAGAACTTCCAAAGAGAACGTACTACAATTTTAGATGTAAGGGGTATAGAGTTCTAAAGTTCACATAATTCCTATGAAAAAAACCCTCTTTCACGGATAACAAGAATTTAAAATTTTAAGTTTGTTGAAAATCATTCATAATAGTTTTTTCTTAATATTTAACCACCAGGGTGTATCAGTACAATGGTTATAAACTTTCAGGACAAATAGAGCATATCTAGATGATGAGAGATCACACTGCAATGCACGGTCGGAAACGCTTTTCTGGTGCAGTAGGAACGACAAAAATCACAAGAAAGACAGAAAATGAATAAGATGAGAAAACGTGTTTTTTTTTTCATAGAACAGCAAAAATGCTGGGAAGTCTTTGGCTAGTATACGCGATAGATGGCGCTACTTAAGCCAAATCTTTGGTTGTCCAGTGCATTTGGCCAGCTCCATCACCTGACCTCACTTGTTTTATTGAAGTTACGTCAAGTCATTGATGTACGAAACTACCGTTAACAATACTAGGGACCTTTTTGCACGTATCAGAATGAAATGTTCTGTTTCTGAGTTTATCTATATATTGTTTCAGTTGAGCCAAATTAAATAATACTCCCCTCCCCATCAAATTCAGTTTCTTATGTTTGTCAATGAGTGAAATAATTCTGAGTGCACAATAGGGTGGACAGCGGTTATATTGAGTAAAAAAGTTATCATTTATTGGAACTAATTTATGCAGAAAAGATGTTCTTTTTTATCCCTAAGAGCACATTCTAGATTATCTCAAGGACGGCGGGCATTACTTATTTCTTCAAGATGAATTTATAGTTGGATAGAGTTAATAATATATATGCATACACATCGTGTACAAAAATATTTAATTCAAAAAATAAAACATAACATATAAATGTCATAGTTTCTATTCGTGAGCAAAATGACTATTAAACCTTTGGCGGGCAGTGGCTTATACGTCTAGCCACATATTAAAATTTTTTTCTCCAAGCGGGTGATTGATATTTATTCCATCTACATGAGTAAATTGAAGCTAAAACGCATAAAAATTAATACAGATGGCTGGACGATACCTTGTTTGCATTTCATGTCCCCTGATGGGTAATTAAGAACAGTGTTTCTCAGTGTAAATCTACAAATTGTATTTTGGTTACTGTAAATAAAATTTCTGATCTTTGAAAAAAATTTCGACATGTCTTAAGAATACTTTTCTCTCATCAGAATGAATTAAGCAAATTTTCAATTTAAAAAAAAGTTTTTATTTAGGTTTTTGGAAAGCTTTTATATGTGGCTATAGAGGCTCTGTCCACTGCCCACAAGGAACAGAAAAATCATCCTAAAAAATTTTCGCTTTTCTGCATACTTAGAATCATGTGAGAATGTTAGGGGTGGGAAATATAAACAAACTTTGTTTACAATATGTGGTACAAGATTCTCGGGTTCGAAAATCTTTCATTACAGCTTTTCTACTCGGAAAAAGCGCTTGCATATTGAAAAGTTCCACAGTAAATAGTTCATCAAATTTGTGAAATTTAAATTCTCAAAAATATTACTTCATTTCTAACCTTTTATACTAAAATTAAATAAAATATAAAATGTGGATATATACCAGATTCAATGTATATTCTAAGTATTCTATATATATTCTTAGTAAGTATTCTATGTTGTACAATTATTCTATTATTATTTAATTACACTTATACTTTGTATTTAATTGTTATTGAAATAGTTAGTACATAAATGTCAATTTTTCATAAAAAGTTTATTGTAATATGATTCATTATTTCTGTCCTGAAAAGTAAGTTAAATGTCCTAAGTGCGCAGTGGCTATAACGTCTAGCCATCACCTAGGGAAAAAACTCTTGATCACATATTTTTTTTGTGACTAAATAATGTTTATAGGCGATGAGAACATTACATTTATCAAGTACTTTATCACAGAAAAATGTATTTTAGCTTTGTGCCCGTTAAAGGGTTAAGTAATACATGGAAATCCTACAAGGTATAACATTTCCTTATGAAAAATACAAATCTCAAAGTCAAAGCGATTTTCGGCATTGCATTTCATCGACTATTGCTTCGTAGTTAAGGGGAATATATGATGATATTCCTTCTCTTAAACAATTTTCATTGTGTTCAAATGTAAGTCATGATTTGTACTTTGATTTTATGATATTCGTTGTCGACAGCAATGACTCATATAAGTATATGGAACTGAAAAACGAGTTTAACTTATCTACTGCTTTTTTCAAGAATGGAAATTTGTTTCTTTCAACTATATTCCGGAAATTCTCATATGATACAATTGATTTTAAGACAATGTCGTTCTGAAGATCTAAAATTTTCACATCATACACATTTTAAATCATATAGAATTTTATTCAAAACTAAAACATTTTTATTGTGATCATACAGCGGTGGGCACACGTTAAATGATCGGAGGGCACCATGGTGAGCGAGGGCATAGAGTTGGGAACTCCTATTCTATGGTAAGGAGATAGGAGAAAAAGCTTGAAAAAGTAATTTCGTAATTTAATATTGCTACAAAAATTGTGGCGACTTGTTTCACTATAATACCTAAAGAGAAATTTGAGTGAAACTTCCCTTTTCGACGGGAAATTTAATCGGTTTGTAAACAACTTTGGCCGATTGCAAAACCACGAAATCGATGGTCTGACTGCCCACAAAATATAAATTTTTCAATGAATGTTTAGTGTTTGTATGCGTTCGTGTCGTAAAGAGTAGTAATACTAAATGTTTCAAATCTGAAATAAGGACTAATATTTGAACTGTGAACACACAACCAGTACGCAACAAAAATGTTGGATTTTCGAAAAAAATGGAATTGGTTTGGATATTGGGTTTTTATTTTTTAAAAATTAAATGCCAAGGAAACCCATAAATACTCCTGAAGTTTTTTCCTTCTAGTAACCATTTAATAAGTCTCCTCTTATCGCAATACTTTTTAAAAAGTACTAAAACGCTGTTTCACTTCGACTTTTTATCATAAATAAATCTCAAATACTTAACTTCATTACACATATGGCAGTACTAAACGTAAGATTTATTTTCCTAATTTATTTATTCTATCATCTGTACAGGGTGTATCTGTACAGCGATTACAAACTGTTAGGACTGATAGCGTACAACTAGATGACGGCAAATCACATAGGAATGCTTAGTATCAAATGCTTTCTTGGCGCTGCACACAAAACGCAAGAAATCCTCGAAATGAATAAGAAGAGAAAACATGTTTATTATCCTTAGTACATCAAATATTTTTTAAAAGGAGAACATTAAAGGGACAATAGGGATAGATGTCGGGGTGATAGGGGTGCATGTCGTTAGTATGCAGGATCCGCCAAATCCTCGATAGCCCGCATACTGGTACTGAGATTGTTTTGTACTAGATCCAGCACAGTCTCCTCGTTGTTTGACGTTCTTACTCTTCGCTCATGTTCCTTTGTGTCTACTATGAAGGATCCACTATCGGACAATTTCTAGTGCAATCGTGCAAAGACTGTTGCTTCCTGATGTGTTGTTGGGCATACAACTGCTGTGGGGCTCTTTTTTTACAATCAGCGGCCTTGTATATCAGATGCATATCAGTCAGCTCTGCTTTCGTGTAACATTCTTTCCTCCTACTACTTTATCAACGTAAAAAAGGAAGCTTCAAAGCGAACGTGGCAGCAAAAACCACGTGTGCGCCTGCATCTTCATCTGATGCTTCGGCTTACGAAGCACCTTCTATCGCCTACACCAGGGGTGCTCAACCGTTATTTCTGCTGAGCCGCATACATATGTTAGATTTTTCATGCGGGCCGAAACATGAGGATAAATTGGGGGCGGGGGAAGAGAAATGCTTTAAGAGCAAGATAACATGGGAAATTTAAAATGTGGAAAATAAATTGAGCAGAATATTATATTATTCCTGTGTGTGTGTTCTGCTTTTTTTTAATATTTTTGTACTTTTGTCACTAACACTAAATTAGAAGCATTTAAGAAACATTCTTTCACAATTTCTGTATCAGTAAACGGTTTCATATGATTACCAACAATATAACATACTTCATAAGATGTCTTTGTTACTGCTGTGATATTACCACCGACAAAACACTTTGTTGCTGTTGCAAAGATTATTCAAGAAAGCCTATCCTATTTATCACTTCTTGAAAGTGATCTTCGAGGAAAAATGTCATTGAATGATTCCTGTGTATTAGTATTTTTTAAATACAGCACTTTCGTGACAAATCAATCAATTACTGATCCATGTTTATTTTTCACTAAAAATAGTCAACCTTCCAATCGTCTCGAAACGATATATTTTCTTCAAATATTTTTCGCTTGCGAGATTTAAAAGATAGTTAAAAAATAGTTACACCCATAAAATTATCGCTACTCTACAGTTGTCTGTTATCACTAACCGTAACCGTTCAAAATAGAAAAATAATATCAATTTGTACCCGTAAGACACCGACAGCAAAAATCAAAATTGATAAATCTGATTTCTTGACAGAGAATTTCCCACCAAATTTGTAACACAATGTTCTTAAACCAGTGCTTTTCAAACTGTGGGGCACGCCCCCCAAGGGGGCGTGGTAACGTTACAAGAAGGGAGCGAGAATATCGAAAAGTAGAAAATAAAAGATTTAGAAAATTACAAATTCACCGAAACGAAGCAAAACAAAATGCATTCTGCACATAATAAAAGTAAAATACACATTTACACTGATATAATGTTACTTATAAATGCATAAGTAGTACACAATTTATTTGATAATTAATTTATCAAAACTGAATTAAGAACAAGATTAATAACTACTAGCGACTCTCATGGGCTTTTAATATATATCATTATATACAAAATTTAATACTTATCTTAATAATTTGAATGGTTTATATTTAAAATTATTCTGTAGCATTACGTCAAAATCATTATTATTGAATGGAATACATTGTTATTTTATGGGGGAAGGCGATGAAAATTTCGATTTAAAATTGGGGGTCGCAAGCATTAAAAGTTTGAGAAGCACTGTCTTAAACCAGTGCTTCTCAAAGTTGCAATACTCGCGACCCAATATTCAATCATTCTTTTCATCGCG
>BMAV01015562.1:129206-142708 GCA_019973955.1 Trichonephila inaurata madagascariensis
ATTTCATTTTGGAATTTTGAATCATTAAAACTAGATTAAAATAAAATTTGCTGAAATTATATGAGAGATTGATAATGTTTCTCTACATTTTCTGTGAAGCAATTAAAATAATGTACATGTTTTCATACATATAGTCAATAAAAATAAAGTGCAATAGCGAGATAATTTATGAAATGAAATGTTTAATTTTTAATGCAATATTTGCAAAATTAGTCTGATAAATATTAGGAAAACTGTACTTTTCACTCAGTTAAAAAAATAAATTTGATAGCGAATATTACAGATATTAAGAAGAAAGGATTCTTAAAAACCGAAGGAATCTTTTTTCTGAGCAATTAATAATTTCTCAGGTCTGTTTCCTTTTATTGG
The DNA here is from genome assembly GCA_019973955.1 of Trichonephila inaurata madagascariensis. Classification (NCBI taxonomy): domain Eukaryota; kingdom Metazoa; phylum Arthropoda; class Arachnida; order Araneae; family Nephilidae; genus Trichonephila; species Trichonephila inaurata. The sequence goes on from BMAV01015562.1 coordinate 129,576, forward strand.
TTTTTCTAATTTTAATTAAACTTATCACAAAAGATCAATTGGGAAGAATATCAGGAGAATGACGCTTAATGATGATTATGTTAATTTCTCATTATAAAGCAACGTGAGGGCTATTGGCAACGGGGCTGATAATTTTGAGCTTCGGTCAAGTAACAAGGAGGATACCTTCCGTGGTATCTTTAGCTGGTACCTTCTTTTCCTAACTACAGCAGTAATGACACCTCGACAGAATTAACACGGGCATCGATCCCCTATACACGGCTGGTTTTCAGTGGCATCAGGTATTGAACTCGAGGCATTCCGGCTACGTGACCATGACCATAGGCACTAGGCAAGCGTGGTCACGACTCTTGATAGACAATCTCACTCAGTTTTTTTTAATTGTGAATGTTTTGAACTATAAATCTGGTACATGAGATCTGAAATTAAAAAAATCTTCTCTTACAAATAGTGATATTTCTTATGAATAACATTGATTCAAATAAAGAATTTAGAATCAGTTTTGTATGTTATTTATCGTTTGTACTATTTAGCATGCATTCTTTGTAAAAACTTATTTCAATTTCCGTGCTGTTTTGATAAAATGTAATATTAATTAAAGTGTAAAATTATGACAATTTTAAAAATTAATTTAAATATATTACATGAAATACAAACTTGTGAGAAGCTTATGAAGTAATTTTATCTTGATGGGGGGGGGGCATTTTTAGAACGATAAGGACAAACAAAATTGCTCTAAAACACTTAAAAATATATATTTTACAAAAAAGCGAACTTTTTCCTTTAATTAAGTAATAATAGTTTGTAAGTTATTAACTGCATAATTAATATTATGTCTGTGAGAAATCCCCCACCCCATTTTAAACATTTGATACTCTATTATAATGATTATTTATATATTGCTGGCAGTGATATTTTAATTAATATTTACAATATTTTAGATATTAATTCTAAAGTTTTAAATATTTTGTGAAACCATTTTAAATTTAATTGATAGTTTTAAATGCTTAATTTTTTTTCTTTGTCTTTTTCATGAATATTTTTAATAGCTTGTTCTTTAAAAAGAGGAAATTAATTTTTCTCAATGCAATATGCTCATTTTTGTAAGGCATAATTTTATAGTTTTAAGAATTATAATGTCTTAATATAGACCGAACACAAATTTTAATTTTTGTAAAAAAATGCCTTAAATCGAATTTAAATTAGATCTATTTAATTTTTTTCACTCACATCTCTATATTTTTGAATTAATATTATCAGCCACACATTTAATTTTCTAATAAAAACACCCCAATGTGCTTCAATGCATAAGAAACTCTATTTGCTTAGGTAATAAATCTAAACTATTTATTATTTCCAAGCGAAAACATATTTTCTAAGATCTTTCGATTCTAGACTGTTTTTCAAAAATATAGGTCTCCGAACAAAAGTTATTGATAAATTTCAAAAAAGAGTGAGAGAAAGAGATTCGTTATTGTCAACAATTAAGTGATTTTAGCTACGAAATATTTATCTTTAGGTTGAAAGTTTCTTTCAAGATTTGAGTAAACAGTTCATCCCAAGTTCTTTATAACCTATGTAGTGTTTTAATAAGTAAAAAATAAATGAAAATTTTTTTAAACCGTTTGTTATATCTGATGATATATATGTTTTGCATAAGGGGCAGTAAAATGCAAATTACTTTCTTTGAAGCATTCTTTTTAAGCCAAACAGTTCTCTTTCATACATTAAAATTTTTTTAATACACTCTAAACATTGCTTTTACGTTTTATGCTATGATTTCGACTTTTTTTTTTAAAAAAAACTTTAACAGCAGTGTAAATATTTTCTATGGTCTTAAACAAATATTTCGATGATACTTTACAATGTTCTTCATGATACTGCTGGCTTATGAGTATTTCATTTAAAGAATAGATAGGCATATGTTGGATATGTTTTCCTTTCATCTTAAACCAAACTTAACACATACTTTAATGTATTATTTTGAAATTCGAGCTTTTGGTTGAATATATTGGATACAATAATCATAGCAATTTTTTAAATATTTGGTTGTATACAGTACCCTTTGTTTTCTTATGCACATGCAGCTTACTAACTTCTTTTTTAGTGTACGAAAAATAATGTTTCTTTTAATATATTTTTTAATACTTGCTTAACTGACAGTACATTTTTTACTACATGATTTAATACAATATTTTTCAAATTTCTCATTTTTATAACATTTATTTCATAAATTAAATATACGTTGCGGATGACATATTTAACAAACTAATAACACTCAAATGTTGTGCTTACTCTAGGTTTTGCTCACACTTCCAAAAACTTCGTTTTATTTGAAAGATTTTCTAATCAGTGAAAACTTATACTCTAAATTAAGTAAATTTACAAATCTGATATATTAGCGAAACTTTACATGTGAATTAAAAAAACAAATACAAGTGTCTTTTTGATACCATTTCGAAGTATATAGGGAGTAAAGGAATATAAATATTATAGTTATTCCCCTTTTAGCTTTTTTATCACACATACAATATATATTTATATACTATATATATATATATATATAAATGTAAGGATAATTAAATTATAACTAAAAAAAATCTCTTATTTACCATTTAACTTTTATTTTCCATAACATCTTCGAGTCTTAAATTAAACACAATAAAAATAATTATAATAAATATATAACACATATAAAATAATAATAAAAATAATCATATTTTATTGGAAATCAAAAGAAATCGCTCTGGGAGCTGTAACACAGGTCCCATCGTTTCGGCAACTGACCTATGTCTTCACTAAAGAAAGAAAGTGGTTGATGCTTGAGAAGTACTGTCCAGCTTCCTTCACTTCATCGTCCAAATACTCGTTATTTCCGTTTATGCGGGTAATCTAGAGTTAAATTATCGTGAGAAGTCTTGAATGGCTTAAGACCGTTATAGTTTAAAATCCCTTAAGACAAAAATTAACTTAATATATATTAAGTTCCAGCTGTCGAGTGGAAGCGAATCACACTTCTACACCACCGGTCCAGGTTCTATTCCCGGTCTTGGCAAGGTCGACTCAGCCTTTCTTTCCTACTGCAGTGGGTCGATAAATGAGTACCAAGCTTGCTTCGGGACTTAAACACTGGGGTATCGCTTCAGACTGACCACCTGAGACATCTACTCATGCATCTCAGCGCCCAATGGTCACGTATACTGCGATGGACACAGTAGGCCCTGGCACCCATGGCTGATGCGCAACTGAGTTTGAGTTTATTAAATAAACATATCTTCTGGTTATATATTTCTATATTTTCTTTGATTCTTAATATTTTTAGCGATATTTAGTATATATACCAAACGAAAATCATAGAGAAATTAATTTAATCAGATTTAATGTTCAGATGGAATAGATTGTTTCTGATTGGATATTACGGATCTTAAAAATATACTAAAAAGAGTATAATTGAGCCGAAAATAATCTGAATAATTTTTCCTTGTTTATCTAGAGATTCTTAAGGAATAATTATAATTCAAGTGTGAGTCATGCTTTTTTCTTTGTGGATGTCATCACTTTATAATCCAATATTTTAAATTTTCCGCATTGATTATACTTTTTTACATTGACTCGAATTCTGCGCTATGATAAATTAAATAAAAAAACAACTCTTTTCCTGGTATATGCATTAATATATTCGGTAAACAGTAAAGTTTTAAAACTTGCGTCACCAATAACCGGTCACGTAAGACAATGCCTGTGGCAAAACATACATTCATTTAGTGTTCTCTTAAAGTAAACAAACAGTTTTTTTCCCGGATTTCCTACAGATGTATTCAATGAACCTGTTTCAATGAAAAGATTTAATAACCAATCATTGATTAAATGATACAATTTAACTTATTTCTGAAGCACGCAGGAGCAAAATGTTTTTCCTAAAGCTCTGCTATAAAAAAAAAAGCTAATTTACAATATAGTCCACAATATAGCTACATATTTAACGGAAATCTAAAAGAAATTGAAATGAAACACAGTGAGCTCTTAAAGGCTTTTTTGTTTTTCGCGGTAGTGATCATTGTAAAAGCATTCGGTCCACCTATAGAACCAGCCGAAAGTGATGGGTATATGTTTCCTTGTTGTACTGCTATAAATTGCGTCATTCAAGGTATTTAATTTTTTTCGCTACATTTTTCAAACTTGTGTAGTTTTTCTTTTTTTCAAATAATATCACTTTAAGGTATCCGACTACGTACGGAACCGTGATTTTAAAAAAGCGTAAAAATGGATAATTTTCATGATATTTAGTGTCACTCAGATTAGAATGCATGTATAAAATTGTTTTATAAGAACATTTTGACAAAAAAAATTATTTAAATACAATATTTTGGCAAAAAATTTACTTAGAATAATCTTTTTTCCAAATGTTCTCCTTTTGTGAAAAATGCGTCTATTATAATAATATTTTGCCTGCATATAGCTCAGACCTCTCTACAGAGGCTCATTTAGAAATTTTGAAAAATTCACATTATTCTTAGTTACCACCAATTGAAATAATTATTGGCGTTTTTTTCTTATAAAAGTGCTCCCCACTGTTGTCGTAAAATATGGATAAACCCACTTCTAAGTAATATTTTTCGAAAATTCTAGTTGAGCCTCTGTAGAGAGGTCTGAGCTATAAACAGGCAAGCTATTATTATAATAGAAGCATTTTTCACAAAAGGAGAACATTTGGAAAAAAAGATGGTTCTAAGTTAACTTTTTGCCAAAATATTGTATTTAAATAATTTTTTTTGTCAAAATGTCCTTAAAACAATATTATACATGCATTCTAATCTGAGTGACACTAAATATCATGAAAATTATCCATTTATGCGCTTTTGCAAAATCACGGTTCCGAACGTAGTCGGATACCTTAAGAATTAGAACTTTTTGTCATTTTTAAGAGTATTGCTTATTTTAATCAAATAAATTTGGATTTAAATTTTAATTGTAATTCTCATCTCCATGAAAGTATTTCTTTTTTTAAAATTATAAATATTAAAAGATGCAAACTATCCTGTTTCTTCTCTACGTAAAACTCAGGATTGCATGTAGTAAATAATGTAGAATATATGTCATACTTTAACGCTTATATTGCATAAAAATTTTATTAAATATCTATTGGTATTGATAAATATTTTAAACCAAAGGAAAAACTAACTGCAGGAAAATACTGTAACATGTATTAAAAACACTTTAAAGCATGTAAAATAAACTGATGTAAAAGAAATAAAGATATGAATTAAGGAAAAGTCAAATATATTTCTTTCTTCTTATTACATATATGACTAAGGTCTTCTTTAGCCTTGTAGACATTTATGAGGTAACAAAATAATATCCAGATTATCAAATGACATTTACAAACTAATTACAACTAAAAATAGTTCTAGATTTACACATATAAAGTTGCATATATTGGTCTGAAAAATGTATAATAATATATACGAAAAATAAGATACTTTTAAAATTCGTGTTATCAAAATCTCCTAGTGGGAAATCTATACGTAGAAAGTTATAATTTAAATTTTTTTTGCATTGCAAAAATAACTTTATTTCAAACAAGTTGCATTATACTTGAGAAATATCACGATTTCCTTCAGACATTGCACGGGATATGAGTACCTTTTTTAATATTTTTTTGATTTTGATTACTTAATGAATTCATCGAACGTTTCCTGTAAATATACACTCTTTATTCAATTCTTACAATTAGTTCTCTCTCTCTTTTTGTATATATATACACTCATAGAGACGAAAAAATTAACTCAACAATAAATAATTGCTGGATCATAACGAAACTTGGCATGAAGGTAAACGTCGGTGAGATATGCAAATGATTAGAAATGCAGCGTAATTGCAAATTACGTATAGCCGGTAAAGGACGCTTAACGTCGTTCTCCGTGGAGTATGAAACAGGTAAACAAAGCTTGTTTGAGTGTGCTGAATCTTTTACAAAGAATTTCCATAATTTTTTTAAATGCCATTCTTTTCATTAACCGGAAACATATTTAAAGCTATGCTGATACATTTCTTCTTTTCATGAAATTTATTTTTTTTTATTTAAATGTTAAACGTTCTTTTAATTATTAGAGATAAATTCTAGAACATAGTATAATATTTTCAAAAAAAAAAAAAAAAAATCTAGTAATTTTTTTATAGCAGCATTTAATACGTTGAAGCCCAGTGGCTGAGTGGTAGTGTATCGCGCTTCCACGTCACAGGTTCCGGGTTGGGTAAGGTTGGCTCAGCCTTTCATTCCTTCAGTAGGCTGTAGTGGTTAGAACCCGCGACCTTCGGGTTCATAGCCTAGTAACATATCCATTAGACAAAAGCGATCACCTTTGTCTGGAGGCAGTTACTGGCTTATTTAGAGAGAGAGATACCGCTACACTACTCTCCCACCAGTGAGTCGGGGATAGGCGAACGATTTCTTTATTAATTTATTTTATTTTTTATATTATTTATTTATTTATTATTATTATTTATTATATTTTAAAATTTATTATTATTTATTTTTCTATAAATATTTATTTTTTATTATATTTTTAAATTTATTATTATTATTTATTTTTATATAATTATTTATTTTTCTTCTTATTTTTTATATTTATTCAGTTTTTATTTTTCTTGCGGTAGATGGCGCCACGACACAGTTCAGAGTTGTGTTTTCTTAATTCAGCCAAGGTCACCAAAGTAAAGGTTAGGACCCGCGACCTTCGAGTTCGTAGCCCAGTAACATATCCACCAGACAAAAGCGATCACTTCTGTCCGGAGGCTCTTACTGGCTTATTTAGATACCGCTAGAAGGTCTATAAATGAGAAATTAGCTTGCTTGGGAACTGACCACTGGGGATTGCCCGTCAGACTAACCACTTGACCGAAATATCTGCACATGCACACCAGCGCCTAAGGCAGTGTTTCTCAAACTGTGGGGTGTGCCCCCTAGGGGGTGTGATAACCCTTACGAGGTGGGCGCAAGCATATTGAAAATACGAAAACCAAAGATTATTTAAACAAATTATTATTTTACTGAAAGAGTAAACAAATACATTCTGACATAATAAAAAATGAAATACTCATTTACACTATAATACACTTATAAATGTATCAGTACTACACAATTTTTTTTATAATTAATTTAACAATACTAAGTTAAGGACAAGTTTAATAATTACGAGTGACTCCAATGGATTTGTCATACATAAAATTATATGCCGACATTATCACTTATCTGGATAATTTGTGTACGGTTTATATAATTAATCCCTTCAATGCCAATTAAAAATTAACGCGATTCGTTCCCTAATGCCACTTACATAACCGTATGTGGTGTATTGAGTGGGGTAGAAAAGGAATAAATAATCAAATCCTCTGAAACTATAAAATTTTTCGCAAACACTGTCAAGGTCATTTTACTGCTTTCCAAAGCCTTCGGAATAATTTTATGGATAGCAGTTCCCAGAAAAGATAGTACTTCGGAAAGACGTATATATACGTCTGTGGCAATTAACACACTGGCTGAGTGAGACGTTTATATACGCCGGAGGGACTATAGCGATTAAAGTCGTATTGTGGATTTTGCGTCAGAGTATACTATTATGGAATTTAATACATCGTTATTGTATGGAGGGGGGCGCGATGCAAATTATGATTGAATATTGGGTCGCAAACATTGAAAGTTTGAGAAGCACTGGCCTAAGGTGACGAAAATCGAGATAGGCACAGTAGGTCTTCGGACTCATGGGCCCAAGTTGCGTCACTGAGTTCAGTTCAGTTAATACGTCAGTAGATGTTTGCGTGAGAGATGTTACCTTAAATTGATTATTAAAATAATCTCACTTGTTAATAACATTTTATGTGGATGACGGACAGTTTTTTTTGTTTGATATTTTTGATTAAGATCAAATTAACTAAATCAGAAAATTCAAAAATTTGAAAAAGAAATACTTAAAAGAATTTTAAAACCCAATGAAATGATCGCATTTTTCTCACGAATATGATGAGAAACCGGAGAATTAGTTTCGGGATCTTAATTTTTATTTTTTCACAATATTTTCATTTACCACCACAAAAACAGGACGTACTGTTATTCTTGAATACACACACATATTGAGAGAAGTATATTTAGGCTTAATCTCTTTGTCAAACCCTAATCTACACTGGCAAGAGTTAGGTAATTTAGGCTCAAGTTAACAGATGGTGCTTGATGAGCAGTATTATGATACTTCCATGATTAGCCGCCAAAATAAAAATATGAAGATATACTCAACCCAAAGACTGTTTTTGACTGAAATCTAACTATGGATGGCTTAGATCGTGGTTAGGAAGTATCCTTTCATCCGACATTCCTAAAACGACAGAAAAAATATTATAAAAATGTATTTTTACATTTACTAGGCAAGGTATTCCGAAACCCATTTTTGCTCTATAAAAATGTAGTTGCGAAATGTATAACATTTTTCGAATTTTGACTCAAAGAAGAGCTTTTAAATAAATATGATGATGCAAATTCTGAGAAAAAGAACCCTGGCAGACCACCTGCAGAAGACAACCGTGACCCGGCTTAGTGAACGACATTTTATACATTGCATCTTTCTCCTACTCCTACGAAAGTGAGCCTACAAGACAATGCTAAGTTTGTTGTTCAAAGAAAGCATTCAAATGGAAAAAAGATAAGGAAGGAAACACGATTCTCTGGTGCAATGATTGCGAAATTGATTTGTTCTTAGAAAAGTGTTTCCTGTTATACCACACAAACCTGAATTACTGAACCACTAATTGGTATCCATTTTTATTTATTTTTACTTAAATATCCTTTTAGAAAAGTAGAATTTAAAAAAAAAATTTCTTTAGAGATGAACTTTACCTCAAGCGAATATGCAGTGACTATAAAACCTTATAAATTTTTAAGCATGTATATCAATTTTTCACAACTAAGTATGTTTTATTTTGTACATTTGATTTTTGTAATAAACAAATTTGGCATTTTACATGCCTGAATTATTAAAATAACTTCCCAGTTACAGGGTTTATAATACACACATCAGAGATCCTTCTATGATAACAGCAACAGAATTAAGTCTATAAAATATCCAATTAGGAGCTGAGTAAACGCAAATTTGCCTAAAAATGTCCATAGTTAGAAATTACACACTTTTTATTCAACAGCTAAAAATACTGTTAGTGATTTATCACGTACCGGAAAACTGGAAATTTTAAAATACCGATAATAGTTGTTGAAAATATTTTTGTATTCCTGACTCGAACGAGCTCTTTTTTCGATTTCATGCAGAGAAGCAAATACTGCGTCTTTTGCATCCTGCTGCATGAGATATGTTTTCAGCTTCGATAAACAATTTAAAACGTTAGAAAGTATAACAGTTTTAATAGGAGGTTTATTATCTTCTGCATCACACACAGAATTGCAGTTCTTTGGCTACGACAAATTACCAAAAAATCCGACGTATACTGTAAGCTGCCATTTTTAATTTTTAGGTATATTCACCGTATAACGCACATTCCGTTTTGTACGAAGAAACTAATATCTATGTGTACAATTCTCTCATGTTTTGAAGTAGTTTATTTGAGGTATTATTCCAAACTTAAGGGGAAAAATGGTTATTTCTAGAACTACAACTCTTTAAGTTCATAAGGAATGTCTCATTTCTTTTAAATAAACAGTATTTTGATATATGTAGAAGTCTAATTTTTTCCAAGCTTATTTTTTATTTTAAAAGTTCTCATTCTTATATTCGGCGTATAACACGCACCAGTACATTTCGATCTTATTTTTTGTGTTAAAAGTGCGCGTTGTACGCCGGATTTTACGGTGACTATTTCCTCAACATCAACTGCACAGATAGGCAGTCCGTCATCAAATCAATAAAATCTCAAAATATTCCATGCTTTGGGGAGTAGGATGAGATAAGAAAGGAATTTACTGTCCTATTCAATCCTGTACCTAGGAGATTAATCCCTTGAGTGTAATCCTTGTCCCTATGAGTGTAACCTATTACACGATGGGTTACACTCATGACTCATCTGCAGTTGTAAAGTCTAATAATGGTCTTCACCCTTTCCTGATGAAATTTTCTGCTTACAAGAAAAGTCTTTTTCTGTTCTGGACAAAAAGGATACTTCATTTGTAAGAAATAATCCAAATTTTCCTAATGTGAACTAATAAAAAAGTGCTGTTGTTTCTTATCCCACTTTATGGACAGACACATCTGGATCAAATCAATGAAGACGAGTCTTTTAAAACAATGAAGAACTACCGCAGGACTTGAGAGCAGCTGGCTCTTATGTCAATCAATACAAGCCAAGATGTGGGTCACATTGCAATTCTGATAAGGAAGTTAAACTTCAAGACCCGTTCCAAGCTGTTGGGCTTGAGTGTGTCCACTACGAAGCCTAGCAAGAATAGTTTAATCTCCCCTACTGCTTGCCTCAAGCAAAGCAGCCCCATGACGTTTTCCTTCATACCACCCATGTACAGGGGCCTGCCACCAAGAGGAACTGATATCTTGTTTAACTAGGTAGCAATTTATGAAAAAGTAAGGCAGCCGCCATGTGTAGAATCTTTATGGCTGCCCTCATGGGCCAAATCATCTGTAATCTTATTCCCGCAGACATCCACGTGTGACGGTACCCACAAAAAATATCTTAACATTGACATTCGAACTATTTAATAACTGAACAATACTCGTTGTCGTTCTGTCACCATGCCTCCACTATTCAAGTAGATGCTGAATAGAGCTTCGTCTATATCACTCAATATCCAAATATCTGTATTGACACTCTCAGTAAAGCAAAATTTCAAAGCCAAGAGTTCTGCTCAAAAAACTGAGGACTAGTCAGGATTTCTCTTGATTACCCTAATATCATTCCCCCCTTTTTGATGAAAATTCCTCTACCCGAGACAGCTCGTACACCCATGCTGCCATTAATATAGATTTGCAACACATTATTCGAGATTTTAGGAATAGTCTTCAAAGCAAGCTGCTTAAGATACTCTGGATGTTTAGTGTTCTTCTTAGTGTACGAGGCTAATTCGGTCTTAAAAAAGACTCGTCCATAGAATGACGCCGCAACATTCTTACAGCAGGCCAGTGAAACAAATTCTACTTCCTTATGCAGCCATTTCTCGCTTTATGCATTGCTAAGCGGAGTTTCTCTGTTAAGGCGACGATTATTGTTCCAATTGCGCACATAACTACAGGTTCTGTGCTGGGCACCTTATATGTTGAGCTTGGCAAAGTATTTAGCCAATAGGTATTTGCTTCGTAATCTGAGAGGTTGCAAGTCAGCTCCATACAACACAATATCCCTCGGGCAACTATTGTGGAGACCAGTAGTGACTCTGGCAGCTGAGAGTTGTGCCCTTTCTAGTTTTTAAAGGATTCTAGCAGAGACAGCCTGTTAGACCTGTATACCATATTTCAAGGATAAGTCAAATGAGATCAATATATGTATTTAGAAGGGTCCGAGCATCCTCCCTAGTCCCTGCAAAAATGTATTTTGAAATTTTCAGTCGCTTTTTGCTTCTAGAAACCAAATTGTGTATATGAGCATGACCAAACATCTCCTCATCTAGGATAAATTTCGGATATTTGGGGTGTTTTTCACAATTCAGTTACCTACCCTGTAAATAAATATCAGGCTCATAGTTGTACAGATGTCTGTTGGTGGTAAAAATATTTGATACTAATTTTGAGGGATTAGAAAGGATTTTATGATCGGCATCAAACTTTTCCAGACGAGGGGGGAAAGAATTAATTTTATTCTGAGTAATAATTAAACTTGTATTGCTGCTCCAGATTGTTATTCTGTCAGCATACAATCCCATACCATGATCAGAATTGGCTTCAGCCTCATTTCCAGTGATAAATAAAGAAAACTAACTGGGATTGAGCACAGATTCTTGTGGGATACATTGGCTCAATCTAAACTTTTCCGAGACGGTGTCTTTAAACTTAACTCTAATTTACCTGGCCATCAGGATGTCAGCAAGCCAAGACAAAATTTTCCAGCTGATTTTGAAAGTTCTGTAAAGTTTGCAAACGAGTTTGTACATCCAGACTTTGTCTAAGGCTTTGAATAAATCAAGAAAGTCGTGCTACTGTGTGATTTGTGGGTCTGAGATTATGGACATTCCTAATACTCTAGCTAAAATATAAGACCTAATCCATTCTGAGTGACTTTTCTTTAGACCAAACTGATCGGGAGGTATTAAGTTGTTTTGGTCAAGATAAGTATTAGTCTACGCAGAAAAATCCTGTCCATTATTTTGCACGAGATGCTGGTAAGTACGATTGATCTATAACTGTTTGGGTAATTAGCCGGTTTGTCATGTTTTCTAATATGAATGATAAGGGCTTCTTTCCGATCCCTAAGGTGTTTTCCAGGGTTTGAGAATAAAAAATTTGGAGAAAAAATTTGCTAATTTGTGTTACATTTTTATGTTAAATGGAGGTTTTTACCTTCATTTTAATCGGGGAATGAGAAAAATTCGTTTAATCGGAGTCCAACTGTAAGGAGTGGAGAGAGGGAGAAATAGAGTGTGAGAGATACTAAGTCTCGGAAGACTTGGTTACCTCCTAATTCGTATATATATACTTTCTACTTTTATTTTTATTATAATATTTTGAGTTATTAAAGCCATTAGTATTCTTGTGTGCTATGATCTAAGGCATATATAAGAAAAGGGCTTGCATTAAGAGGGATGCTATCTATATTTCTATTTGTTTTATAATAAAATTCATGCCTAGTGTCCATAATCTCTCAAATGCTTTGGCTTTCTCTAACATATTAATTAAACTACATAATTATTCCAACACAAGTATGCATATGAATATTAAATTATACTTGTATTTTTATTAACCTTTTTCTTGATTTTTATTTTGTTGATAGATACTGAGGACCACAAAAGATTTGAAAGTTGCGTTGACTTGGATCCAGACGTATAGTATTTTAAAATTATTACTTATTATTTTATAATTGGTTTTATTAAATGGAGAATTTATTCTGAACTCAAAATTCACATATTAAATTTTACTTTTATTTAAAAAAAAACATTCATATTTAAACTTTTATTTACAAAAAAATCATATACT
>BMAV01015562.1:162628-183131 GCA_019973955.1 Trichonephila inaurata madagascariensis
TATAATAATATGAAACAAATATGCATTAGCAAATTATAAATATAAAAGTGCACAATACAAAAACATCTAAATAAGATTTTAAACACTTGAAATAAAATGAAAACAGGAAATAAATTTTAAAAATATCTGTAAATGACACACATCATATAAAATTATTAAATTATTTATAAATACGAAGTTAGTTCTTTCTTAGTTTTGTTTGGGAAGTAGTTGCCTTGTCCTAGTTAGCTAGACCTGGCAAGGTTGAGACACTTGTAATTGTCAATATGTTTGGCCAGAGGTCTCAGTAGAGAGGAGAAGTCTCTGATTTGGGATTTGTTGATGGCTAAGAGGGTTCTCCGAGCTCTCTGAGGAACAGTGTTAGTAGACAAGTGGCTAAATTGAGATTGATTAAAAAGTCATTGTTGTTTCCAATGCTAAGCATTGAAAATACTTTGTTAAAGATGAATTCACATTAAAATTTCTAAAATACAGAAAATAATTTCTTAAAAATAGATCTAAAATTGTATACAAGAGCACTGAGGGTGAAAACAGGCTAGGAAAAAAACAAACAAATTAAGAGATTGACCCACGCCTTGCACAATCATTAAGACAAGTTTTACTTCTTATCGTGTAAAATACTGCACAATAACTTCAAAAACAAAATTTCCTAAGACTGAAAATTGCAAGTCAACCAAAAAGCAATTGTTTTAAACTTGTTATGATTTATTTTTATTCATATTAGGCTTTGATCGAGCAAAAGGTAAAAGTTGAAGGCAGACAAAGGTGTATTCCCTTGAGGTACTCACTATGCACTCCCTACAAAACCCTTCTTATTTATTATTTCTACTAAATGTGAACATTTGCTTTTACTTTTATTTATTTATTAATATTTCTCAACCTAAGTGCTCTCAAAACCAATAATTGATACACTTTTTAAGTTCTTCAATTTCCTTTCAAATCAATTGTATAATTCCAATAAAGTAAATTTTATCATAATTAAAAACTTTTAAATCCACATGAAATATATCAAATAGTATCAACACAAAATTTTCAAAATAAAAAGTATCAAAACTTTGGTAATAATTCAGTAAAACACTGTAAGACCATCAATTTCCATATTAAAAATCAAAATCAAATTTCAGTAATAATAATTATGAACTATGCATTTTCTGTTGAACACAGAATATAGCATTAAGTAAATTTATCCAAAAAATATAAATCCGGGATCTGTGGAAACATTTTTAAAATGGTAACTTTATAATAAGAACACATACACAATAATTAGTGGAGTTTCAAGTTTGACTGCCGAATCAATATATTGAAATATAATCGAAAAATAGAAATAATTTGTTACTCATATATCGGGAAAACAGAATAAACCATAATGAATAGTACAATGGTGGTAGGGACTAAATAATAATAATTAAAAAAGTAAACGAGGGGGGTAAGACCCATATAATATTAAAAAAAAGCACTGGGGTAGAACCAGGCACACATAAGAAAATTTTCTGGGGTATAACCAGCTTTAAATAAAAAAAATGCTGGGGTAGAACCAAGATTTATATAAAAAAATATATTGGTGTGTACCACTACTCCATACCAAACCATTTCATATGGCAAACTCCAAAACAAAATTTCTTAAGAATATTTAAACTTTAGATTTATTTGCAAATTTTATCATCAGGCATATTAACAATTATATATTTCTTAAACATCTTAAAAAAATCATTCGAAAACCAATAATGAAAAACATACAATCAATTTAGAGCTAACAGCAAAAAATTATAACTACTGAATAAAAACGAAAGACTTATCAGCGATGAAAAATCGCTTGTGTTGCACTTTTCTGACACACTTTCAAATTAGCCAAAATACATCTCGCGCATTTTGTAGATTTTAATAAACACTCATTTGATGATTAAAATCTTTTCTTCTTTAACAATCTCGCGCATTTTGTAAATAATTTGAAAATAAGGAATTTTATTTCTTTCACATACCAAACGAAGCAGAAAAAGGGAATTTTCCCGTTCCGAATACTTTTGCACATCACACGATGAATGAATATATCTACACAGACTTTTTTTTCTTTTCTTCATTTCGGTTGCAATAATTTTGACTTATATTTTTCTATCCCACGTAGAACTATTCTACCGACTAACTATGATAAAACTCTTAGTGGTGCATGATTTGTCGTGGCGAGTGGACGATTATACTGCAACAACGAAAGGACAGGGCGTGGCCGGTGGGGGGTAATTAATGTATATTAGATGCATTTTCCATGATGGGTGACGTTAAATACTGATGGTATTGAAAAGGCAGTCTTGTAGTTAATCTAGTTTATACAAAACGTAGGCACGTAGTTGAAACACGTAGGCATATTACAAACATAAAGCACGGACGACACTACACAGTACAAAGACTACGAACACATAGCACAAAGCAGCCGGCTACATGATGAAAGGTCAAAGACATAAGAGAGAAGAGGGCGGGATTTCCAATGATCTCAGTATTTATACCTAGTGGGACATCACATGATTTGGGTGGTCGATGGACGTAGTTCTAGATACACTCGTTAGGCGGATAGCTAGGTTGTTAGCTAGCGTTGGACCTGAAGGAATGGACAGTAGATAAATCAAGAGCTAGTAAAGATTAAATTACTGGGAATTATTACATTCCCCCCTCCGCAAGAGACGCACGTGCTCCAAGGCTCTTAGTCCACACCCGTTTCCTACAGAGATACCAAATAAAAAATTTAGATTAACATTGCTTAAATATTTTCCCTTCATTTAAACATTAACATGAAAATGATTTTGAATACGGAGAATATGTGGTTAAAAAATGTGAAACGAATATGCATAAGTAAATTATAAATATAAAATTGCACAATACGAAAATATCAAAATAAGATTTTTAAACACTTGAAATAAAATGAAAACAGAAAATAAATTTTAAAAATATTTGTAAACGACACACATCATGTAAATGTATTAAATTATTTATAGATAAGAAGTTAGTTCTTTCTTAGTCTTGTTTGGGAAGTAGTTGCCTTGTCCAAGTTAGCTAGACCTGGCAAGGTTGAGACGAGTCCGGACACTTGTAATTGTCAATGTGCTTGGCCAGACGCCTTAATAGAAGGGTGTTGTCTCTGATTTGGGATTTTTTGATGGCTTAGAGGGTTCTACAACTTTACTCTTTCTCTGAGAAACCGTATCAGTAGCCAAGGATGAGTCACAAGCAAATGGAGTGTCTAAATTGAGATTGATTAAAAGGTCATTGTTGTTTCCAATGGTAATCATTGGGAATACTTTGTTAAAGATGAATTCACATAAAAATGTCTAAAATACAAAAAATAATTTCTTAAAAATAGATCTAAAATTGTATACAAGAGCACTGAGGGTGAAAACAGGCTAGAAAAAAAATTAAGAGATTGACCCACGCCTTGCTCAATCATTAAGACAAGTTTTACTCCTTATCGTGTAATACTGCACAATAATTTAAAAAACAAAATTTCCTAAGACTGAAAATTGCAAGTCAACCGAAAAACAATTGTTTTAAACTTGTTAGGATTTATTTTTTTTCATATTACGCTTTGATCAGGCAAATGGTACAAGTTGAAGGTAATGGTATTTTGATAGTCAAAGGTGTATTTTCTTGAGATACTCACTACGCTCTCCCTACAAAACCCTTCTTATTTATTATTTCTTCCAAATGTGAACGTTTGCTTTTATTTTTATTTATTTAAGGGCTCTCAAAACCATTAATTGATACACATTTTAAGTTGTTCATTTTCCTTTCAAATCAATTGTATAATTCCAATAAAGTAAATTTTATCATAATTAAAAATTCTTAAATCCACATTAAATATATCAAGTAAAATATTAACAAAATTCTCAAAATAAAAAAATATCACAAAACTTTGGTAATAATTCAGTAAAACACTCTAAAATTATCAATTCTCATATTAAAAATCAAAATCAAATTTCAGAAAAATTAATTATGAACAATGCATTTTCTGTTAAACACAGAATATAGCATTGAGTAAATTAACTTAATTTTGATTATCTATAAAAAGTAAAAAAAAATTGCATACAACACCAGATTAACCCATTTAGTTAAGATTCTGAAATGGTTCTTAATATTTTCTATCCATAACTGTTATAGAGAATTTTTAATTGCACCACTTCATTTTAGAAGCACTTCTATTGAAACCATCTGTCACATCATTATGAACAAATTCCACAAGTTTTCTGTGATTTTTAGTAACGTTAACTTGCATAAGAGTGCTATTAATCACATTCAAATATCGAGCAAAACACTTTGCTGATTTGGTTAAAATTAAAGTAGTTTGACTCAATTTTTTTGAAAAAATGATGTCATTTAACATCGAGTCTCCATAAAGAGAAAAAAGAATACTATGAGCTACCTTTAAGAAAATTATTAGAAAAGATGATGTATTTAGTCAACACACTTACTAATTTGTCCAAAATAGTACAGCACTTACTAATTTTCTAGCCCCCCAAAAATATGGGCAATTTTTATCCATTTAATTTAGATTCCCAAATGGTACAGCACTTGCTACTTTTCTGTCTGTATCGAGATTATCACTAATTCTTTTTTAACAAAGTGTGACTTCATTTCAAAAACTTAAACTTAAATGTGTCACACAAACTTAGAAATAAATTTAGAATTAAATGTTTGAAGTGTTTACCTTCTAACTTCTCTTAAACCAATCGAAAATGTAACTGAGCTGCGCAAATGAGATTACTGAATCAGTAGAAGAAATATATTTAACTAGTTACTCACGACTCAACAAACGATCCCTTTTAATGAGCCTACATTCATACAGAAGGAAAACACTTCGAATATTTCATTCAATGAAATATTAAAAGTTTTTTTTTTTCGTTTTATTTTGAAATTTATTGCTTAATTTGAGGTACACATTTAAAATTGAGTTTTTTGAAATAAAAATAATAGCACTAATTGTTATGGTCTTAACTTAAATTGGTCATCTTTTAAAATCACTTGCCTGTAGCAGTATGTAATATTATTTTTTAATTCAGAGTCGAAGTTAAATGACATCATTTTCTCAAATCGAGCCAAACTACGCTGAACTGGCAAAGACTTTTGTGACTGTGACTAATTTCATCTTGATTAATAGATCACTGTGAAACGCGAAATTTGAGGTTACATAATGTAATGATGTGATGGAGGGTGTCAGCAGAGGTGTTTTTAAAATTCAGGTATGTTACAAATAAAAAAAAATCTCTATGATTATCATGGCTAAAAAGGAGCAATGTTGTACTATATTCGAATGTCAACTAAAAGGAGTTAGTCTAGTGTTGTAGGCAGTACTTTTCTTTTTATCGAGATTCAAAGCTAGGCTCCATAATTTTCACAGCCTCCTTCTCAAACAAACGACTTCATTTTACTAAACCAGTGCTTCTCAAACTTTCTATACTCACGACCCAATTTTCAATCAAAATATTCACCGCGCCTCCCTTATATACAATAATAATATACTTTGATGGAAATCTGCAATATATACAACTTTAATTATAAATCGTACAAATTATCAAGATAAGAATTAAATTTGTATATAATTTCATGACGTGCCCATAGAGTTACTGGTAATTATTAAACTTGTTCTTGACTTAGTGCTGTTAAAGTAATTATGAAATCAATGGTGCAGTGAGTGAGTGAGTGAATATTAACGTCGCACTGTTCAGCTACATGAGGGCTTTTGGCGACGGACCACGTAATTTTGAACCATGTTCAAGTGACTTGGACCGCACCTGAGCTGGCACCCCCTCTCCTAACTACCACACCACACCAACATAAATGGTGCAGTACTGATACATTTATAAGTGTATTATATCAGTGTAAATGTGTATTGTATATTTTATTATGTCAGAATGCATTATTTTTTTCCTTCCTTTCAGTAAATTAATTTTTTTAAATAATGTTTGTTTTCAACTTTTCGATATACTTGCGCCCTAGAGGGCGCGCCCCACAGTTTGAGAAACGCTGAACTAAACTAAATAAGCGGTAAGCTTAATTTGTGACTGTAAATTATAGCACGTTTAAATAATAAGATGTAAGTGAAACAATCAATGAAATTTGTGGTCACAATGCCTATTGATTTGATAAAAGATGTCAATTTTCCCCCTATTTAAAAATATGCTAGTCTTCATTTTACTAAATGAAAAGAGCATTTTATATTTTCCCAAGAACTGATATGTTCATCTTCCCTTTCACCTTGTTCTCGTTTAATTCTGAGTTTCGGGATACTCTGTATTAAGTTATAAATTGAAAAATAGCTTCGAAGAACGAATTTGAATAAAGAGACATATAAATTTTTAAAGAGTTACAAGAGCTAATATATACACATCTTATAATTATTAAACCATCAAAAATAAATGTATATATACACTTCTCTCTGTGTGTGTGTGTGTGTGTGTGTGTGGCGAAACTAAATGCAACACCAAGAAGGCCTAGAAAAATCACAGTAAAATTTATTTGGCATATAGCATGTGTTGTACAAAGATCAAACTATTAAGGTATCCAACTACGATCGGAACCGTGATTTTAAAAAGGCGCATAAATGGATAATTTTCATGATATTTAGTATCACTTAGATTAGAATACACGTATAAATTGTTTTAAGGACATTTTGATAAAAAAAAATTATTTAAATACAATATTTCGGCAAAAAAATTAACTTGGAATAAACTTTTTTCAAAATGTTCTCCTTTTGTGAAAAATGCTTCTATTATAATAATATTTTGCCTGTATATAACTCAGACCTCTGTACAGAGGCTCAACTATGAATTTTGAAAAATCCCCCTTATTTTCAGAGTTACAACCCATTGAAATAATTATCGGTGTTTTTTTCTTAAAATTTCTCCCCTCTGTTGTCGTAAAACATGAATAAACCCACTTCTAAGTTATATATTTCAAAAATTCTACTTGAGCCTCTGTACAGCGGTCTGAGCTATATACAGGCAAAATATTAATACAATAGAAACACTTTTCACAAAAGGAAAATATTTTGAAAATGGGTCATTCTATGTTCATTTTTTGTCAAAATATTGTAAAATAATTTCTTATTGTAATACTATTCTTTAAACAATTTTATATACAGTTTCTAATCTAAGTGACACTCAATATCATAAATATTATCCATTTATACTCTTGCAAAATCACGGTTCCGAACGTAGCCGGATACCTTAAATACGATTGCAGCCTCATGTGACCTGTGGATGATCACAAAATCAGTAGTTAGTGTAGCCGCCATTGTTGGCTAGACCGCTGCCACATGCCTCGGCATTGAATCAAAGCTGTTTTGATGTATCCTTGGGGTACAGCAGTCCATGTGGCTTTCACATATTGCCAAAGTTGATCAGGAGTAATATAGGGTATGTATCCCAGTCCAGTCGTTGTGCAAGCATGGACCACACTTTACTGATAAGCGATAGTTCAGGAGAAGAAGAAGGCTAAGGAAGTAATTCAATCTGATGGATAAAGAAGAACTCTTGAACATTGCATGTCACGTGTGGTCTCGTATTATCTTGTTGGAATATGGCTAATGGCAAGCACTGGATGTATGAGAGTCTAATGGCAAGCAGGGAATGTATGGGAGGGCTCCAACACCTCAGAGATGTAGCGTTGACTGTTCTATGTACCGGCAATGCGTATTAGATGGGTGAGGCAGTGAAATCCAATTCCACCTAAAACTATGATACCGGGTTCATGTCCAGTGTGAAGATGCATAACGCACCAGTTCAGCGCCGTTGGCTTTATAATTACGGTTCTTCAGCGCTTTTGAAGAACTCCTAATCCAATTTCCAGCAGTCTTACTCTCATGATTCATAGACGCACATTCACATTCGATGTCAAAACCCTATATTTCTTGTGAATTAAGTAATTTTCTTAAAGTGAAATCGTGTGGAATATGCAATACCTTGCCTTTACTTAAAGTTTTTATTCTCTAATCACTTCCTGTTCACAATAGAAATTGTTTCTGAATATTCTTCAGTAGCAATTAGTCACATGTAAAATAACAATCTTACTTCCAAAGTATAGTTTTTTGTCTTCCATTATAACATAGAAAGGAAAATTCATCCACAATTCCAATTTTATCCACCCACGCACTTCACAAATTGCAATAGACAACTACTTTCAATACACTAAAACATTCTGCATATTCCATATTCAACTCTTTATCACTACTGCTCTTTCGTTGGAATAAATGAGCATTTCATTGCTGTTACTAATTACATTTGCTATGTGCTACTCTTATCATGTATTTTTGCAATATTGTTTAAGCTATTTACTTTACATAAATACTACAAACCGATTTAAAATTAACATGAAAAAATACATTAGAAACTATAACGATAGTTAAGATACTATGATAATTTCCTAACGAAAAATAAAATCAAACATGAAAACTAGGCAATAAAATGAGTATGTTGAGAACTTTTTGCAATCACTGTACATTAATTTAAAAGAAATAATTTATTTATGATACGTACACATACGAATATAAATTTAACTTAATAATACTGTACCAAAGAACTATCTTAATTGCTTTAATCAAGTTCCAGAATCAACAAGTACATTATATAAATTTTTTTTAATGTGTACCATGTTTTTATAACAGACTAAAAAGTCTAATTTTTGTTTTCGTCTTTTTCGTTTTCTTCATTTCTCTCTCCTCCTTTTCGTTTCTTCTTCAATTTTCACATTTTCATGCACTGTCATCCACTTCTTAGCTGTGCTCCAAATTTTAAGTCTCTAGCTCATCGGGAAGTTAGTTTAAAATCAATTAAAAAATTCCACCCAGAAAGACATACAAGCCTATTCGGGGACATGAGTTCATGACTAGAACTGCTTTTTTTACATTTTCATGCATTGTTATCCACTTCTGAGCTATGATCCAAATTTCAAGTCTCTAGCTCATAGGGGGAAGTTAGTTTAAAATAAATTACAAAATTCCACCCGGGGCAGACAAGAAAACGAGTTTATGAAAACATGGTAATTAATAGTTATTTTATTTATTTAAATGATTTCTTATATTAAAATAATGTCTAACTGTTAATTGTTAATTAATATTTAGAATAAATAAACTAGTTTTTTTATTTATTTTTCATATTTTGCTTAAATACAACGAATTGCCTCGCGTTAGTTGTAAAACTTCACTCAACTTGTAAAACTGCACTCTCAAAGAATTACTATTGCGGTTAGCTCAAATCAACTTTTTAATTCGTCATCTCTAAATTCAAACTCTTTCACATTCAAATTAAGCATAGTTACAATACATCAAACAGTTAATAGTAAACAATAACGAGAGGTTTTCGCGCATGGCTATAGGCATCCTCTTTCTTCACCTAGCTGGTAGGCTGACTGGTTAAGTGTTCACACGGTCGAAGGAGAGTGCGCATTATTGTCAATAAAGTGATTTTTTGAAAGCAAGTTAATAAATAAACATAGTAACCTGGGGCCCCTATTAGACCCCAGAGCCACGAAATTCAATACGTAGACGCAACCCGTGCTATTGACAGGTTGTTCGTGTAAATTCGTGTAAGTTCTGGAGTTACGGGGCTTACCTCTTCGGGAACTAGGGTTCGAGACCAAACCCTTTTTTGCCCATTTTCATGCATTGAAAGCCACTTCTGATCTGTGGTCAAAATTTCAGGTTTCTAGTTCATCGGGAAGTTAGGTTAAAATCAATTACAACATTCCACCCGGACAAACATACAAGCCTCTTCGGGGGCTCGGGTTTGTTACTAGAACTTTTTTTACATTTTCGCACATTGTCATCCACTTCTGAGCTTTGTTCAAATTGCAAGTCTCTAGCGCATTGGGAAGTTAGTTTAAAATCAATGACAAAATTTCACCCGGACAGACAGACAAGAATGCGAGTTAATAAAAATACATATAACTACTGATTTTGTCATCATCCACACGTCACAAGAAGCTGTAATTTTAATCGTTTAACCTTTGTACAACATGTTATCTGCCAAATAACTTTCTCTGTTACATCTCTGATCCTTCTTAATGTTTCATTTTGTGTGGCTAGCAGTGTATGTCAAAATCTTATGAGAGTTCTGCATTTTTTGTGCGAAATCAGAGGAACTAAATAAATAATCGCAAAGCTTTAAAATAAAATTTTATTCTCTTAAAATGTTAATTGCAATTAGTTTTGAATTTATAAATACTCAGTGTAGTTCTTAATTTATAAATCAAATGGATATAATATAAAGTGAGTTTTGAGGATTATCCTACATTGATTACATAGCTTGTAAGACATGTGGAGTAAATTTCAGTAAATTTTGACAATTCTTTCATGGTGCTCTAATTTTCACAAATATAAGTGTATATATGTATGAACTAAGCCATTTCCCGCATTATATTGCATGATTACATATTTGTTATTTTTTTTATCCAAGTAGTCCTATTATTAAGCTTCAAATGTATTGAAAAATATTGCTTATAATTTCATCTCTTAATCTAAAAATGGCAGAACTTGACTTTCTAAAACGGAAGTATATTTATCTCTTTTACTCTTCTATTAACTGCCTATGGTGTCTACTTCCGGAAACCCATTTTTAGTGGACTTTTAATCAATAAAAAAAACCTACTTGTTGAATTTCAAGTCTGTAGATTCAATATCTCAAAAACGAGATTTTTTTATTTATAATGTACCCATAAACCAGACAAACCCTGGAGAGACGATTTCAGGAAACTCCGTCCATAGCTCCACACAAGAACAGGGAAACGTGTCTTCGAAATTTTAAGTATGTAAATCTAATATTTCAGAAACGGGTTTTTTTATTTATAAAACTCTTGTTATTTCCTTTGGATGTATATTTCCAAAAAAATTCGTCCTTATCGGGACCGTTACAGACAAAAACGAATATTTTGTGAATAACATCCCCACTACCCCCTAGTGGGTTGTGTTGAGGCCCATAACACCCGCTATGTGAAGCGAGTTGTTGAAAACAAAGGACTCGGAACTGTCGAAAGAAATTGAACTGAAATGACGTGAAATGAGTCGAGATGTAGCGAAGCGAGCAAGCGGAATGTGTTATGCACCGGTTTTCTTAAAAATAGTTTTTAGTTTACAATTTATATTGGAAATAAACGTTAGTTGCCTACCAAAAGAAATTTCTTTGCTGTCAAGTCCATGAAATCCACTCAATTAATAACGATCTCATGGATTTAATAAGCACACCACAGGTAGCTTTTCACAAAAATCATTTTTGTCCCTCCTCAACAATAAGTACATGTCCACTAAATTTCAAGTTTATGGGTCTAATACTTTGAAAACGGATTTTTGTATGTATATAACGCCTTCATCTTCTTCACATACTCTCCTTCTTTATTGGTAAATTATTTTTAGTGAACTCTCTAATCATTTCAGCTTCTACATCTCATCTTATAAGTTTTAATACTTAATTGTAAGCAGAATATCTTATGAAGATTAAAAATAAAGCCTAGTTTTTCTTACTTATTTTGTAAATCCTTCTCAGTTTACAGTATCGAGTACATGAGAAAGTAAAAATATGCATAATACAGGGTGATTCATAAAGAAGTACACACTTCCCATGTGCTGTAAAACTGTAATAATCAAAGACAAGTACTACCTAAGCGAACCTTAAGGTAGAAATGCACTAACGAAAATAACATAAGTAATAGTATGTGTTTCGTGTTACTACTCAGTCAAAATGGCTGCGGCTACAGTAGAAAAGGCTTTTTGTGTTCTTAAATTTAGCAAAATGTTACGGGAACCAATTTTTTGTGTATGTTAACTACTGGTGCCATAGTTGCAATACGACATTGACAATTTCATTCTCCAATTGGATGGTGCACCAACACACTGGTCAGCCAACGCGCAAGATTACCTCGATGAACATCTCTCTTACCGATGGATTGGACGAGTTGCGGACTGCAACATGCCGCTCATCAAATGGCCATCTAGAAATCCTAATTTAACACTTTGTGATTGCTTCCTGTGGGGGTACGTAAAGGACATGGTATTCGTCCCTCCCTTTCCTGTTGAGCTGAAGGAGCTGAAATAGTGTATCACAACCATTTTCGTTGTACTCGACTTATCCAACTTTAACACACGTTTCGGCGAATATTGATTACCAAATCAATGCTTGTCGTGTGACTAAGGAATCAAACATAGAACAATTGTGACTGCTCAAACAAAGCTTTAAATATTCCCATACGATTCTGTTGCAATTAAACATTGATTTTGATTTATTTTGCATTGAAACTGTGTTTTTTACTTCTTTATGGATCTCTCTCTCACCGTATATTTTAATATTATTAATTAGTTAAAAGAAAAACACTACAATTAAGGTATTACAGTTCGCTTAGAAGTTATGCGAATAGAAATTATGCAAACAATTTGTGAAATTTTTTGCAGTACAAAAATATAATCATTTATGATTTTATGTTCTAAAAGTAAAAGAAATCACTTTTGTGTGGGTTGTTAAAGTTTATTTTAACAATAATACTTTTTTCAGATACATTTTATAAGACAAACGTATCTGCTACTGATATAATTCATATCAAGATTTATTTCGAGAGGAATAAAATGTTCATTATTCGCATTAAGATAAAATATTGCAATGGAATAAGTAATATGGTGATTCTGATAGAGGTTGTCTAATTTTTATTCAAAAGTATTTCGGTTTTGCTTTTTTATTCATACATTAGTAATATACAACTCCGTAACATGACGTCGTGTCGTTATCTTTAAGAGGAGTTCTTTTCAAACTCTTCGATATCACATTTCCCCTCCTCGTTCATTTTTTCAAGTAAATCCAAAAGACAATCCTGTAAAGTTTAAAATTATTTTTAAAAAAATATTATTTCCAAAACATATTACATTACTGGCCATTAAAATTGCTACACCAAGAAGGTGACATGCTACAGACATTTAATTCAAACGACAGGACGAAAATGCTGTCATATGTAAATTATTAGCTTTTGAACGCATTTAGACAAAGCAGGCGTCTATAGCGACAAATACAATGTGTTCAGATGAGGAAATTGTTCAGCCCGTTTCTCATACACAATTGCATTTGAACTTTGTTGCCTGGTGAAAAGTTGTTGTGATGCCTAGTGTCAGAAGCATAAATGCGTACAAGCACATTTCTGACTTTGATAAAGGTTGAATTGTAGCGTATTGGGATCGTGGTTTATCATATCACAGTATTGCTGTTCACGTTGGTGGAGATCCTATGACTGTTAGCAGAATATGGAATCGATGAGTTCAGAATGATAATACGGAACGCCGTGCTTGATCTCATACTGAAAATGTTCGGCTGTTGCCCTGTCCTGCACGTTCACCAGTTATCTTGCCTATAGAAAATGTCTAGTTCAGGGGTCGGCAACCTGCGGCTCGCGAGCCACATGCAGCTCTTCGGATGTGAAGCTTCGGCTCTTTATTCCATACGCAAATATTATTTATCTACACTATTAAATACATAGGTAAACAAATGTATCTATGCGAGTGACTTCGCGACTGGGTGTATCTTCTCACGAACCGCAAGACACAGAAACTCGCTGAAGGTACCAAAAGATCGGGAATTATCCGAGGAATCCTTTTTGACCATTTATATCCAGATTTTGCAATTAGTTAAAAAAGATATTAATTAAACAGCTTAAAACGCATACTTATTGCCATTTTTTCCCGCCAAGTGGCGAAGCTTGAATTTTTCCGCCTTATCTTGTTACCACTTATAAATGAATAAATAGATATTTTTCTTATAAATAAATAGATTAGTCTTTTTATTAAATCTTTTCTTTAATCTTCTTTTTTTTATTTATTTTATTTTTTTTTAATCAAAAAACTTTATTTGTGCAAGTACTATTTATTGTTGACAAGAAAAAATTTTGTGGCTCTTTAAAAAGTTTGAAATTTTGTAAATTGTAATTTTTGGCTCTTCCGACTCAAAAGGTCGCTGACCCTTGGTCTAGTTCATAGTTGCCGAAATGACTCATCACTATACGCCAGTCACCATGGTTGATGAACTGGGACATCGTGTTCAAGATGCATGGGCATCTGTACATGTGCATGCCATCCAATCTCTGTTTGACTTGTTGCCCAGGCGTATGTGTTGTTATCAATGCCAGAGGGGGTTGTTCTGGGTACTTATTTCTCAGGATATATGCAACCAAATTTCGTGAAAATTTAACCAATTGTTTTTTTTTTATAGTTATATTTGTCCAATAAATAAGGTTTGTCACATGCATTTCATCTTGGAGTAGCAATTTTAATGACCAATAGTGTATTAAATAATTATTATTTTAAGACAAAAATTCATCATTTACGAGATTATGTTATGATTATATTCACTTTAATTAGCAATAACGTTAAAAATTTCGGGAGTTTGCATTGCGTCTTTTAAAATTAGATGTGTCTTATGAAAGGTAAAAACAAACAACAAATTTTAAATATCTATAGTCATAAAAATTGATTTCTAATGAAAGAGATATTTTTTTGTATTGTCGTTTGTGTTCACTATAAATGTAAGATATCTTCGACTGTATTTCAAAAATAGAGCTTTATATGTATAACGTGTTCTTAAAAAATCTTTTGTTGTTAAATGTTTTTAAACAGTTAGCTTCTTTTCAGAAAAGTAGATAAGTTATTGAAATATTCACAACTGCTTTGACTAAAATTGAACGCTTAATTTTAATTCTTAATCTTAATTTTAATTTTTTCAAATTTCAATTAATAATGTAACAAAACGTGTTTAACTTCTCTTGAAGGCAATAAATGAAAAAAATACAAAAGAAAACACAAAAATTTTGAAATACATAGAAAATGTATTTTTTAAAAAAAGGCCATGCAATGAGCAACAGAAATAAAGAAAAGGAATACCAAAGAATTTAAAAGAATTTTGCATTCGAAAATAGTAAACTCTTTCAGAGCATCTGTAAAAACAATGGGCGTCTCTGAACCTTTTTGTAATTCTTTGATTTGATACACTTACTTGTTTTCATTTTTTTTATAATCAACTTTTTTCTTCGAATGGAATGAAATGTCAATACAGTGGAAATTAAATACTAAAACCTAAGAGATTAATTGCATCTCAGATTAATATTTCTTGCTCCTCTTGTTATTTTGTGAACTTTAAAAATATTTAGCTTTTTCAGTAATATTTTTTTAATTAAAACAATAAAATTGATTTTTTAAAATAACTTTTTTTTCTTTATAATTTTGTCTTTTCTAAATCTTTTAAAAATTTAGAGGTCATATAACAACGTCTTCAATATCAATCTTTTTTTTTAAACTTATATATTATGCAATTTTAAACCGAGAAACACACTGGATTTATTGGTCCTGCTTTTCTCTACGCATGTCACACAATTGAATTCCATAAATTTTGTTTGTGTTTCCCACGAATACTAAAAGTTATTAAAAATATATATTAATCATTCAAGGAAAAACTTTTCCTCATTTTGGAACATATTACAGCAAATAAAAAAAAAAAAAAAAAAAAAAGAAAACTACTGACTAAGATTGTGCAAGAAAAAAATATAAATAGACTTAAATGAAAGTTAAACGCACAAAAGTCTAAACCATATTTGGCATTTGAATTCAATGATATTAATAGAAGATATAAACAGAAAAGTCATTTGACAACTGATTAAACTCGTTTTTTTTGCTCACTATAAATACATTCTGATACACAGAAGCCAAAGTTAAATTGCAAGTTTATAATAGAAAATAGATTGTATCTGGAAACGTTTAATTGCATCAAGAGTTGTGTAAAAATAAAAAAAATATCAATAATTCTTATTATCTTAAAAGTTTTCAAGTTTAACGGATATATCTGAAACACTATTCAATATAAATGCATGTGTATCTGCACATAAACTTTATACATATGTAATGCATTAACAGGTGAGGATTCTTAACATTATGTAAAAATGACGAGAAAAAGTTTCAGGGAATAATAATTTAACTTTTAAATGCCTGATTTTAAAGTTTTATTTAAATATTTAAAACATTGTTTTTTATTGGAATGCAGTCAAAGGTTATGTAAAAAATAAATTTAAGAAATCCAGGCAATATTGAGTATTTATTTCGAAAAAAATTTACATGTAGAAATTGGCAAAATTCAGTATTTCTCAAAAATATGGCATATATCTAATGCAATTTTCAAATGCAACATCAAACATTGATAGCTTACATGACAACAAAATTTAAAAAAATTTTTTTCTTAATAATTCTAGACATTCCATCATGGGAAACTAAAAAATAGAAAATATCTCTCTAGGTAACCTGCTGAACTTATGAATCACCATATTCAAATTTCAAAAAAATATATAGCTTGCACAGCAAAAATAATGTCTTTTTTTTCAGACATGATTTATTGTCTATGGTTATAAACGTGCATTTGGAAACGTGCATACTCAAGATTTTTTAAATAAAATTAAGTGGCAACAATATGCAATTAAGGGTTAATTGTACGTAAATCTTTGCGAAATTTTTGAAGTAATTACGAATGAATATTTTCTAAAAGATTCCTACGCCATATTTTTAAATACATTACTTGCTTTTAAAAATAATAAAATTGCTAATTTTTTTGGCAAGAACTATTCAAGTTATTTCCAAAAGTAGCAAATCCCGTTTTTGAATATAAAGCTAAAAACTAAAATGTTTACTTTCATTGATTAAAGGGGAATCAAAATACCTACCACACATTTTGGTGTTCCCATATTCTCAACACGAAAATCACCAATACATTAGGGAATCAAAGCTTAATCATACCACTTATTTGTAAAAATAATTGCAACTGTTATTCAATCAAAACACTATAAATAATAAAACCCAAATTCTATTTATTTTTTAAAAATATATATAATATATAAAGATATTACCATAAAGTATTCAAAGTGGTCACAAGTTGATTGGGGATATCTTATTTCACAACCCTTCTAAAATCAATGTCAAACAAAAGAGACATAAGTATAAAGTGTGAAATAAGCATCTTGAAATAGAACTGAAAGCTTTAAAAAGTTTAAAAAAAAATATCTGAAATACGTATGCACTTACTGAGTGTACTTCCATAGCTCCTGTAGTTATTGTGACAAATACTTTTTTCTGAAATGTAAGTTAAAATATTTTGAAAAAAAAAACTTTTATTAATGTATAATAATTCTAAATAAACATATAAAAATAATGCAGTTTGTTTCATTGGTAAACATTTGTTGGATAATTATAAATTATTTGTCAATTTAAAATAAATAAAAACCATTAATTATTCTAAAGAATAAAAGGTAACAAGAGATTTGTAATGGAATTGTTTCACTCTCTGCTTAAAATATTTCCGAAAAAATATATTACTGATTGTAATTTTTTATTAGTTTTTTATTTAAATACTCATCTAACTATTTTTTATTAAATAGAGATTGAAAAATTGAAATTTGAAGAAGTTATAACCTGAATGGTTTCTTTAAAATAATTAATTTCTTAATTATTAGGCTGTAACATATGAATTATCCAATTTTCGCTGACCACTTAAAATAAGTATATCTTTTTATAGAATGAACTTTATTAATTAAAATAAAAACCATTAACTTCAACAACTTTTCTAACGGAAATAAGTTTTTTTTTATGTTAGTATTATAGCATTTAGCAGTTCTAGAGGCGACAAACTCATTGAATGCCATTTCTGCATATCTTGAATTTCTGAAGCATTTCTTATGTAGAAAGTTTTCCAGATGTTTGAAAAAGTGATAATCTGTAGGTGAGAGATCAGGTGAATATGGAGAGTTGTCTAAAGTTTCGTAGCCCACACGCATTACTTTCGAGGAGTGGTCATTGAAGCATGCGATCTAGAATTTCAGTAGTAAAAAAATTGGGCCTTTCCTATTGACCAATTGCGGCTGTTTATGTGCGTTTCATCAATTTCATAATAATATTTATCTGCTGTGATGGTTTCACTTGGTATTCGATACCTTTGGTGAATCAAACCGGCTGAGGACTACCAAACAGTCATCATAACCTTATTTCGATGGAGTTTGGGCATCCAGCCACTGGTGCTAAGCATCGCCAATTGTCGCACTAAATCCAATTTTCGTCACACGTCATAATTTGATTGCGAAACCGATCATTTTGGGTGCAAAAAAGTGCAAAAGATGTTTCAAAAAGTTTATTTTTTTATTTTAATTCAGCTCTTGAGAAATCCATTTATCAATTTCGTTAATTTTATCAGTCATTTTAAAGTGACGGGAAATGGTTGTAGAAGTTATGCCTAGTTGTCTTCTGTGTGCGTAGTCTAACAGTAAATATCGCTCGTAGGTCTTAGTTGTCCACAACTGTCTCTGGCTTGCCCAGGTCTTGATTATTGAGACTCTCTTCACCAGATTCTAACTTTGCATACCAACGTCGAAAGGTACAGTTATTAACTCAGCCATCTCCAAATGCGACATTGAGGTTTCGGGCAGCTGCAGCATTATGATCACTCTTCCACTGATACGAAAATAATGCTCTAAATTCTCGAGAATTCCTCATATGATTAAACACATAGAATTGTAGAAAAATTACAATATTTTTTTAATAAAACATATCAAATGAGATAGAACAAGGTCTTAGATTTAAAATGATACATAACATATGAATGTATCAAAATATTTTCATAAACACACTGATGGAAATCAGGCATTCCATATGTTACAACCTATTATTTACAGTTGGAATAACTGGTATTTTTGACAAAATGTTTTTAAAAAACTCGCATTAAAATAAATTCTTTGCAAACTTAACAAAAGAAAACTCTAGTATATCGATTAAAAGTTTCATCTTGCTTTTAGAAAATATTTAGATTATATTATAAGTGTATGTGAAGAAAGTAGCCTCTTAAAAAAAATAGAAGTCTTACAGCTAGCTATACTAAGACGAAGAACTTTTCATCAAATAGTTTGGAATCTTATAAACGGCTCGAGACCTAAATAAGTTATTAAAATCTTTGAGATTATTAAATTTGAATTTTCCTCATGTAAAATCGGGAAAGCTTTTATACGGCTGTAAAATCAAAAGAAACATTATATTACAAATATCTAATTCTTTTGTTAAAAATAAAGTTAATTAAGTACCCCTTAGCTTTTACTATTACAACTGTTGATAAATTATGAGAAGCAAATATATTTAACTTCCCCTTTCAAATATTGGTTTCATTAATGTTCATGAATTAATACATTTTAAAAATTCAAATAAATTTAGGGAAATAATTTCATTTCCAATAGCTCATACATCAGTTTAGAAATCATTCTTCCCAATTCTAGTCTGGTTTTCTTTATTTCACTAGTAAGTGCTTAAAATTAAAATCCTATGATAGGAAATGGTGTTTTAGTAGGAGAACTAACTATTGTTTATAAAAAAACAAGTATTATGTAACACTAATATTTTTACCTTTAGAGTTAAAGTAACATTTTGAACAGATTCATATTATGGTGGATTAACATTATAATTTATTACTATACATCGCATTCCTCATTTACAAGAAATAGATTTTTATCTTAAAACTTATTTCTCCTATGATGTTCCACAGAGGATAAGAACTTACAACAAACAAAATTATTAAAATGCATTGCTTAATTATTTGAATATTTTTTTTAACCTCTTCCCGGCTTTTCCCGAGAAGAACTCGGGCACTGTAAAAGTTTACACTGAGCAATCCGTCTTTCCTGAATTATTTCATATGTGCTTTTTATAGTCTCGAATAATTGAAACTCGGGGTAATTTTCTGCAAAAAAGGACTCATTTCTCTCTCTCTCTCTCTGTGTGTGCTGAGCACCCCCTCCTTCACGTTTGTCTGAAAGACACTTTGTTGACTACATTCCCCCACAAAGAAAAAAATGTGTGTGTACTTATGTACGCACGTAAGAAGTTATACTTCTTTGGCGTAACAAGGTTAAAACCTTTGTAAAAATCTTTAGCAGGGCAAGCTGGGCCAAGAACGAAAGTCAGTCACGAGTAGAGTTGAACTATACTAACCTTCAGTCAATCGGATCAGCCAAACCTGAGATAATCATGATTTAAATGAATTTAAACATCCCCGCACAGGGACAATAGGACCAATAATATGGGGGAGTATCAGACTGTATCTGGAGATAAAGTGAACCGAATGTGACACCTGAGACCTCATATTGAATGTCTCTAAGGGAAGAATCGTTCCTGAGAAAATTAAGGCATCCGCCTGAAAAGCTCCCGAGTTATGGTCATTTTAAAATAATTAAAACAATTAAATAAAATAGAAGCAGGGCGTCCAGAAACTCGACCTGGGACTGGTTGTGAGCAAACAAAAGATTAATCCATTAGAACCGGTCCAGAGTCTGTAGTTTCAAATGGGGCGGTGCTAGCTCGGGAAAGGAAAACAAAACTAACTCCCCCCAGGGGGAATAACTGTGAGGTAAATGATCACGTACATCCAAACGATGCACAGAGTAATAGGTGATCCCAAAGTTTCATCCTTCTATCTCTGTAATATCG
>BMAV01015562.1:183231-198623 GCA_019973955.1 Trichonephila inaurata madagascariensis
CATCCTTCTATCTCTGTAATACCGTTATGTCATCAAAAGATCGAACCCTATGGGAAAAACATGGGGATCCTAATTTTAGTGATAACGACCCCCTAAGCCCACTATTTACACATGAATTATAACAGATGAAACAGCTCAACGAGGAGAGCCTATGGTCCGAGTTTCATTAATGAGTCTCAAAAATCCTTGGAGCTATGCGGGATTTAAAAAAAATATAACTAAAATCATATTAAAATGTTAAATATGGGTAAAGAAATGGGGCTATGGTCCTAAAAAATACATCTAGGATGCTCATAGTAAGAACAACTGAATCCAACCGGTGCGTTCGATCAAAATGGCATATGATTCGAGTTATTTCTGGGGAAGCCCTGTAAGGGCGAGGGAGCCAATTCCACGTAAATCTCGTACTAATAAGAAAATATGGTGGACCTTCAAAAATAAAGTTTCAAGCTCAATTCCTTAGGAGGGTGAAATTGTTTCCAGTCCCCATAGGATTAACGTGGGAGCATGATATTATAATGCTTAAGCCCTACCCATGCCTAGACAATGAGAATGAAGCAGATGACTGGTTGGTCTCGGCGAGTAGAACACTTGGTTCAAATCTCAAGTCCGAGACCCGAACAAGAGCCAAGATATTGTGAATTTAAACAAATTAAAAAAGTTTAAGACAATTAAAAACTTTGGAAGAAATAGTCATATGAGCATGAAATTATATCAACTGGAAAAGCAGATAGAGAGGGATCGAATAAGCCAGGTTCGAATGGACTGTAAGGCTCGAGTGCCGCGATATTCGCAAAAAAGCTGTAGAGGGGGAAGGGGTAATACATCCCAACAGTATGGTTTATAACAATAGTTATTATGATCCCCGAAATATCAGTCCCATAGTACCAAAATAGTGGCATGTTAAAATATTAGACAACGGTTTGCGCGCTCGCATCGGTGTCGGGAATGTATGCGCTCGCATCCGTGACGGTGTGTGCGCGCATCGTAAAAATTTATCCTCGTCTCATCTTTTTTCCCTAACGCTCAAAAAGAAGTATAACTTCAAAAATAAATATACGAATACAAAAGGCTCTTATAATTTGCTACAATGTAATAAATGTGTTTATGCTCATCGCAATGAATTTGTAGTAAATACATCTTTAATCATATACTTGCAATATCTATTTAAATTGGCTTACGTTTTATGTACATGAAACACAATTTAAAGATTAATTTATTAATTTTTTTTTTAATTTCCTGTAAGTATGTTTGGTTTAATAGCAAAAAGTGTTCAAACAAATGCATCAGAAAAGCTCCGTAGGCGAAGGACGATCTTTCCCTACTAGTAGTGACGTCACAAATCAGCGCAAAGCAAAGGTTCGCAGACGCGGGAATATAGCTCAGTTGTAGAGCATTCGTTGGCAGATCGAGAGGTCCCCGGTTCAAACCCGCGAGTTCTCTTTTTCAAGGAAGTGAAAAGAAATGTGTTTTTTTGAGGATTTCGAAGGCGATAATGATCTGTCCCGTTTTGTATATTTCTAGACAAAGCATTTTCGTATCCGTTCCTACGGAAAGCAATGTAAAGGTTCACTGACGTGGGTGTATAGCTCAGTGGTAAGACATTCGAATGCAGATCGAGTCGTCTCCGGTTCAAACCCGGGTGTCCCCTTTTTCAGGAATTCGAAGAGAAATATTTTTTTGAGGGTTTCGAAGGCTTTAATTATCTGTCCCGTTCTGTATATTTCTAAGCAAAGCGTTTTCGCATCCGTGACGGTGTGCGCACGCTTCGTAAAAATTTTCCCTCATCCTATTTCTCTAACCTTCCCAAACGAAGTATAACTTCAAAAACTAATCCAACACGACAGTGAATTATTTTCTGATCAAAGAGAGTCATTAAAGAGAAGAAGATATGAAGATAAACAAGATTCTATCGTCTAGATCAGGGGTACTCAACCTTTTTTTCTGCTGGGCCGCATACATATATCAGCTATTTACCGCGGGCCGCATACATATGTTAGTTATTTCACGCGGGCCCCAACATGAGGGTAAATGAGGGAGGGGGGGGGATGTCTTAAGACCAAGATAACATTGGGAAATTTAAAATGTGGTAAATTTATCGAAATATTATAACTCCCGTTTTGCATTTTTTAATTATTATTTTTTATGTATTTTTTTATTTTTGTCACTAACTCTAAATTAGAAGCATTTAAGATACACTCCGTCACAATTTCTGCATCAATAAACGGTTTCATATGATTACCAACAATATAACAAACTTTTTGAATGAGATCTTCGAGGAAAAGTATCATTGAATGATTCGTGTTCATTTGTATTTTTTAAATACAGCATTTTCGTGACAAATAAAACAATTACTGATCCATGTTTGTTTTTCACTACAAAAGAGTCAACCTCCTAATCGTCTTGAAACGAGTTGTTTTTTTTCAAATATTTTTCGCTTGCCAGATGTAAAAGATAGTTTAAAATTAGTTATTTACCCATAAAATTGTCACTACTCCACTGTTTTTTTGCTATCACTAACCATAAACATTTCAAATGGGAAAAAAATTTCAATTGGTACCCGTACGACACCGACAGCAAAAAACAAAGTTGATATATTTGATTTCTTGACAAAGAATTTCCCACCAAATTTTTAGTACAATGTTCTTAAATAAGTAAATTTCTCAGAGCAATTTACTATGACCGGGCCATTTAAAAAGGCTCGGTGGGCCACAGGTTGAGTATCGCTAGTTTAGATTGTGATGGTGGGTTATGTTCAATAACGTGTTTTCGAATTTATCATACACAATCCAATTTGGATTAATAATTTCATAATCATTTATGTAATTGCAAAAGATGTAATAAAATTTGTAATTCAAGATAAAAGCTAGACATTCTACGCTTTATATTTGTAGTTAGTTGGAATTGATTCAAAAGTCTAATGATTTCTACCATACAGAAAATCAACTTTACAGGTAAATTACTCATTTATTTAAATAGATTTGTTTCACATTAATGTTTATTTCACATTAATGTCTATTTTGTTTAAAAAGATACGCGTGCTTGTAAATATAGATAAACAAAATTGCAATTTTTATATTCATAATCCAGAATTAAAATGAGCCTGTAAAGGTTTAAAGTAAAATAATTTTATTAACTATTTTAAGCGCTAATTTGGAATGTAATACGTTTGGTGACTAACTATTATTATGTTCATAAAATGTTACTTCAAAAGTAACTTATATATATATATTCTTTTGTATCTAAATTATTATATTTTTTTAAAGCAGTGAGAAAAAGTTAAAAGGCATTATTTATCCTCAAATTGGTGTTAAAAGTATTGCATTTATACAGCCCTATGAATAATTTTCTAATATAATCATCAGTAAAAAATTACCCTTTCTATATTATTTGCTGAGCAGTATATGTCATCTATTATTTCGGCAACGCCTGAATATTGATCTGCTCTCACGCTACGGTTATAATAATTTATTCCGAGTTGAAGATCCTAGGAAAAAAATAATGAAATAGTTAAAACTTACGTAAAATATATAATAAATTTAAAAGTATTTGCGGATGCATATTTTTACAGTTCACTTAAATCTTCACGTAATATATAATGATGCTGAACTTAATAAATCAGTATTAAATGGTTGTTACGGGGCTTGACGGAGTCTTTTATTAATCCTCTTGGGGAATTTTAGGGGTCAACAACTGAGATATTTCACAGCTTTCCCTCTCAAGAAGAAACCTTGATATGCAGATTAACTAGGATGTTTAGTAATCGAATAAAGAAGGAAAGGAAGCTGAGTTGCTGAACGCAGTGCGGTTACTGTAAGGATCTGAATTTAGACGTGTGGTTATAGAACGGGCTTTAGCTACTCAAATAAATTAAGGAATTTAGGATTCACAGGATAACTTTAAGTAAAGTTAAGCGATTAGGATTTCATGCTCTTATTCACATAAGACTTTGAGCTACGATATATAACTCTTCATTTTCCCTCTATAGTAAGATTGACTTTGATTTTTATATTTGATAATAATAAATGGATTTCTCATGGTTAGCTTGGGTCATCAATCTTATCCCCTACAGATTTAGGTCGAGTAGATGAAGAGATGGCTTCTCCAGTTGGGAGGCCATCACATGGTTAATGCAAAATGCATCAAAACTAAAATCTATGAGTTACGAAATATAAGAAAATATAGGTAAAATTTATATAAATGCAAAGTGATGAACACAAAAATAATATAAATTTGGTCACAAACACAGTAATCAATATGCAAGAAATTTTCGTATTTTCTCACCAAATCAGAAATAAGGCATTAAATTGTCTAGTAATCTATCAAAAGAAAAATACAATTTATATAAATCCTTATTTACAACTCAAATAAAAAGGAGTACTATTTTAAAATTTAAACTTATTTATCACGAGAAAGTCAATAAATGATTTTTAAAATTAATAACTTTCTAAATTACATGAATATCTAAGGAATTTACTTCAATCTGAGAAATTTAAAAATTTAACTGTCTAGGAAACTTAAATTTAACATTATTCACCTCTTTTTGATAAATTAATTGTTTTAAGTAAATATTTTTTCAGAACACGAGGGACTTAGCGGAAATAAGTTTCGTCATTTTGTAAGCACGAAAACTTTATTTCCAAAAACAAAATTACACCATGACATCACGAACTGCATTTAGTCATTTATCATGACGGGGAAATAGTTTGAAGAAGCTCACTCTGGTAAAACTCGGTGTCTTGTGATGCAAGGAATTGCTTCAGATTTTTCTCCATCTCAGTACTGCTTTACAAAGAAATTTTCCTCACTGGTGGATGTTTCTTCACATCATTGAGGTCCTGTACTCTAGCAATATTGTCCCACCCTTCCCCGTACTCTAGTAATATTGTCCCACTCTGTCCTCTACTCTAGCAATGTTATCCCACTCTGTCCCGTACTCTAGTAATATTGTCCCACCCTGTCCTCTACTCTAGCAATGTTATACCACCTTGTCCCGTACTCTAGTAATATTGTCCCACCCTGTCCTGTACTCTAGTAATATTGTTTTCGTTTGTGGATCCAAAGGGACGCCCATTTCACCATTCATCCTCCCTATTCTGCCTTCCTTCAATGAACATGCAACACCAGTAATCAACCATTGGACGAAACATGACCTCTTCACCGGCCTGTAGGAGATCATGGACACAAGATACACTAGTCTATAATACAAGATAACCATTCATACAAGATAACAGCCATCATTCATAAAATACAACCACCACCATTCGTACAAGATAATAGCACTCATTTCCATTTGAGACCATGTTGTCAACATGCTTCTATCTGCCATCGTGTGATTTGTCTTCAAATTATTTCGGGGACGTCTTTCTGCTGCTACTCTGACTTCTTCGGGGCTTTGCGCATGCATCTTTCTTCCGATTCAGACGTTCTTTCTCACGTTTGCTCACCTTAGAATGTAGTTTCTTATAGTGATTGTGTGTTTGATCTGGTATACTATTTTATCTTTAAAAAAATAACAAACTCACTTGCACGTAACGAAAAAAAAAGGTGCTTCAATCAAGGTTTAATTAACATGCTTCAGAAATGAATCAATTACAAATAAATAGTATTCAATTAGGACAATTAGTTTTTTGCAAAAAAAAATTATTTTCAGGGGAGTATCATAATAAGCTTCAAATAAATATAACTTAACAAAGCATTATTAAATTAATTTCCGTGAAATCCGGCGTATAACGCGAAACGGAGCGTAACACGCATCTATACTTCCAAGCTACATTTTATAATTTTTAGGTATATTCGTCATATATAACGCGCAGCCTCTTTCTCTCTTTTTTTTACGAAGGAACTTGAAATGTACGTGTGCAATACTTAAATGTTTTGAAGCCATCTATTGGAGATATTATTTCAGGATTTTGACAAAAATAGAGTACTTCTAGAACACCAACTCTTTTAATTCATTAGGAATATCATTTCTTTTAAATAAACAGTGTAATCCCATTTATGTATAAGTATAACTTTTTTTTATGATCCTCTTTTTTTTAAGAAATTTTGATGCTATTATTTTTGTACCTGGTGTACAACGCGCGCCCGTAAATTTCGCTCTTATTTTTTTGTGTTAAAAGTGCACGTTATACGTCGAACTTTACGGTACATAATTAAACTATTAAAATTTTTTTTTAAAATTATTATTTCCTTCAACTGTATGCCAATATCTCAAATTTATAATGGTACGTCCAATATTATTCTTTACTCTGATTAATTACTTTCAGCAAATCCTTTGTACAACTTAACTTTTTATTTCTAAGGGCAGATTATGAACAATTACAGCAGAAAACAAGCATAATAAAAAAAGGAAAACAGAATACAACAAAAAATGATGAAACAGAGTTAAATTAATCCAACATATTTCTGGCCTTTCAGAAACGCTCGGGGAAAACGTCTTGCTGAAAGCTGGAAAGTGTAAAAGATGTGTGAGTCTCTACAGATGGTTTCACAGACAGTGATGTCTGGTGGAAAGGTGGAATTCAGCAACCGTTCTACGCCTTAGGTTAATTCAGGATAGCATCTTCCAAGGCTAATGGTAAACACGGCTTTTGAGGTCTTCCTGAACACGGGATTTGACAGATCTTTTAATAAGATTTTTAATAGAATGGAAGGACATAAGACGAGAAATTTTCTGCATGATAAAAGCGCCCTTTTTCAATTCCTACTATTAGCTCGTACTGTCTATATATTTATTTATTTGCATATTTGTATATTTATTTATTTATCGTGGTGGAATTTTCAATCGTTAATAAAATACATTATTAATAATTGGTTATTAATAATTAATTTAAATAATAAATGCTAATTATTTATTCAATAAATTATTTTTTACTGATTTTTGTTCTCGACAATCTACAAAATCAAAAAATTATGTTGAGCGGCGTATTGAGGTATGATACGAGAATGGTGGACTTTCATCCCTGAGCCCTGAATTAAGCTGAAATTTTATAAACAGGATCATTTTGGATGACAATTAAATAATTTAATTATAATTAATAAAAATGAATAGATTAAAACTAATTATTTAAAGAATTACAAATACAGCCACTTTGGCGACTTAGCGACCCTTTTGGCGACTTGTGTCAAAACTTGAAAAGTTTTTTTTTCTCACGTGTTAAAGCATTCAGTGGCACTGAAATTAAAAGGACAATACCATACTTTAATGATAATTAAAAAAAACCCTAATTACCACTTAATGTTAATTGTAACTATTAATAAAACTTAATTGTTATTAATTGAAAATATTTAATAAAAAGTAGCTAAAATAAAATTTTTCGTTGTTGATTTAAGTAGGAATCGACTTAAAAACTATTTTTTTATATTACTTGTTATCCAGAAAGTCGGCTTTCTCGTTAACTGGAAATCCACAGTGGGCAAGAACCCACTGGAGAATTATAGTTTTCACAAGTGATGCTAGATTTTTAAGATGATGACAACAATCCAATGTCTTGTGTTATTAGATTATTATCAGAAACGTAAGCCAACTGAGTAGTTTTGGAATCGCTGAGGGTAACAGCTTTTGTAAATTTTTCAGAGTAGCACTGCAACTGAGACAGAGCTGTGCAAATAACAACAATTCCACCGTCATTCGCACTAACTCGGCCCCTAGGGACGTATAAAGAAAAAAATTCGGAGAAAACTCTGGCCCCTGTACAACTTAACTAACTTCATCGGTATATTTTCCTTCGAAATTTGTTAGCAAACACACCTCGCCAGTTCCATCAATCGAAAGCATGAAAAATTGTTATAGTTTGTATAAGAATATCATTTGTTAAGATTAATGTCGAGTTCATTAATATGAGATATACGAACTCGATGAATTTTTTCTTAAGGTTATAAAATTTTAGTATTCAAGGTATCTAACTTCAATAGAAAAAATTATCCCGAAATTCTATAATATATTTTACATTTTTTTTAAAGGCTTCAGTAAGCAAAATATAATTTAATTTTGATCATTCACATCGAACTGTTGTTTTCCTATCAAGTTCCAAAGAGTTTCAGGAATAATGCATTTATAAATGGTATTGCGAAGTACAAGCGAATCACAGAAAGATCATCCTCCCCACCTCTTCCTATCCCCAAACGAATTCTCAGGCCTTTTTCAAAACAATCTTTGTTTAGAAATTTTACTGCATCGGATGGAATGAGAAAAAAAATATTGTATA
This sequence comes from Trichonephila inaurata madagascariensis, assembly GCA_019973955.1. Classification (NCBI taxonomy): domain Eukaryota; kingdom Metazoa; phylum Arthropoda; class Arachnida; order Araneae; family Nephilidae; genus Trichonephila; species Trichonephila inaurata. The sequence continues at coordinate 191,442 of BMAV01015562.1, forward strand.
GTGTATGTACCAACGAGTTTCAAAAGTTAAACTGAATGGGTAGTATTCGAGTTCTACTAATCCACTCTGCAAAATATTCTTTACCCGTGATTTTAGTTTAAAAAACACTTTCCGTATAAATAACTTCATTTTAAGCAAATTTAACTACTATTTAAGTGCCTGTCGTTAAGTATGTTAGTTAATGGCTAAGCGTTGATCTTTAAGAGTGAAATCTAAGTATTAGTAAAGGTAAACAGTGACTGGGTGGCCACACGTCTTGAGATTAAGGATCGACGTATAATCCACCAGGAATAGTAGAAATACTCACCCTTGGAGCTGACCGAGCTATGGGGCTTCGAAAAGGAACATAACAAGGAGCTTCAAATCCAAATAAATACTTTCAATAGTTAAGTATATCCGGTTATGGATTAAGATTTCATACTCCTCCCAGAGTTAAGTTACAAAATTGCATATTTCTTAGAGTGCTAAAGATTGAATAAAAGTAGCTATTTTTATGGACATGGCTGCTTTTTACTGAAACTCTCTCACACCCACGATGTTCGGGCCGCGACAAAAGGTACTGCGCTTTACTTTTTTCTCTTTAAGAATGAGACTATATTACTACATTAGCAATATTCTATTAAAATTGAAAACCGAATGATCCCACGACTGACATAAGTGAAAAAGGACAATACATATAGGTACATATCCAAGCTATTACTATTTGAATAAAAAAACACAAAATGAAATTAGGCTTTTGAAAGAAGAGAAACATATAGAAATTATAATATTTTTAAGTACAATAACTTACACTTTTTTTATTAACTAGCCACTTTAAGGTATCCGACTAAGTTCGGAACTGTGATTTTGCAAAAGCGTATAAATGGATAATATTTATGATATTTAGTGTCACTTAGATTAGAAAATGAATATAAAATTGTTTTAAGAATAGTATTACAATATCAAATTCTTTAAGTACAATATTTTGACAAAAAATATACATAGAACGATCCATTTACAAAATATTCTCCTTTTGTTAAAAAAGTTTTCTATTATAATAATATTTTGACTGTATATAGCTCAGACCTCTCTACAGAGGCTCAACTAGAATTTTTGAAATATATAAATTAGAAGTAGATTTATCCGTATTTTACGACAACAGAGGGGAGAAATTTTAATAAAAAAACACCAATAATTATTTCAATGAGTTGTAACTGAAAATAAGGAGAATTTTTCAAAATTCATAGTTGAGCCTCTGTACAGAGGTCTGAGTTATATACAGGCAAAATATTATAATAGAAGCATTTTTCACAAAAGGAGAACATTTTGGAAAAAGGTTATTCTGTGAAATTTTTTTCCGAAATATTGTATTTAAATAATTTTTTTTATCAAAATGTCCTTAAAACAATTTTATACATGTATTCTAATCTAAGTGACACTAAATATCATGAAAATTATCCATTTATGCTCTTTTTTAAAATCACGGTTCCGAACGTAGTCGGATACCTTGAGTAAGTTCTTATATTTGGCACACATTTCTCAATCCCTATTTTGTCAATAAGTATTATCTCAAAGCACAGTGAACAATTCAAACGTTTTCGGTTTCGACTATTTTTCAGATTCTTTTTCCAGTTACTGCTCTGGACTCCAAAGGTTAAGGTGCATCTTAGTTTTCATACTCACCATTAAAAAATGATAATTGCAATAAAAGAAACATGTTTCTTGGAACATACAGCAATGGACCTTTTCACTCTTCACGAATGAATCTATGAGGGAGGTACTGAGGAGCGATCAGGACCATCTGCAGTTCTGAAGGGAAAAAAGCACCAGATACAAAAATTCCAAATTGTTGAAATATTTAATTATACAAGTAAAAGAATCATAATTTTGAACCAGATCTCCCTCGGTGGTAACACTGACCTTCATTTGTTTCGTGGAGGAAATTTGTCTAGTGTCAGATAGATATTTGGGCGAGATCTTTGATCAATATTTTCACCCATGCTACTGTTTGTAACGAATTCATTCTGATTCATGGTTATGATGGAGCTCAAAGAGATATGATCTCTTAGGAAAGCCAGGAGGATCATTGTTTGAAACAAATAAAATAGACAGCTCAATCTTCAAACCGGAATCCGACAAAACATATTTGGAGCTACAGTAAGATCCCGCTTAACGCTGTTTCGGTTTAACGTTCTTTTTTATTTGAATTGTGGGATTTCCCGCAATTACACACAGCGGTAGGCTTCCCGATATTCGAAGCAGTTTATCTGTGTTTCTTCTTTCCAGCGGTGTTATACGAACGCATTTTTATCGTTTCAAACATTTGTTAACGTTATTGTAAGTATAAATTTATATAATATAACGATTGCTATAGTGACAAATATTATGATTTTTAGTTTTCATCATGGGTGATAGTAAAAAACACGAAAATAAAGCAGCAAGAAAAAGCAGGGGCAAATTTTGACAGGAATTCAAAGGAAAGAAAGGGCGTTATGGAGGCCTTATCCACTTACCAACAACTTCTTACACAGAGCAAAAGGAAAACGCAAACTACATCAGATGCCTTCTTGATCAAAAGGCAGAAAATTGAAAATACAGAAGATACTGTATGAACTGAAATGTAAACATACTGACTTTGAATTATATTTATTTGTATATGTATATTCATTTATTATGTTTCTATATTTGTAAGAAATAATTTTTTGTTTTATTGTTAAAAAACACATAATTGATAAATTTAATGGTAAAATACCTGGCCAGTTTTCTACCCATCTCCCTCTAACCTCATTATTTACATGATGAGATAACCTCGTTTAACGCTGTTTCACATTACGCTCTTCTTTGATGGAACGTATTCCCCGCGTTAAGCTGTGTCTTACTGTACCTTGATAAACATTTTGTGATTTAGGTCACCCTTTAAGGCCCTAAAATGAGCTGGAATAAGGATTACCTTATGCCTGATCCTCGAATTCTAATTGGTGCTCAACAATTCAAATGGTAACAAGGAAAGAAGATAGTACCAAAACATTAAATTTAGGTGAAGCCAGATTGTTTATTAGAAAGCTTTTTCATTATATTTTTATGACATATTACTTATAAAATTTGCTGTACTGATTCCTCCAATATTAGACTTAAATACCAAAAGTGCCTTTTTCGTTTAAAGTAATTTTGGGTTATTTTATTCAAATTTATTCATTGTATTAAACTAATAAACTATTTAATGCACATTTCCATCCAATTTCTAGTTTTTTATTCATTCACTTTCAAATTAGACACAGAAAATATATTATAACAACTTTTGTATTGCAGGGCAATATTTGCGTTAGTTTTTATCTACTCATTAAATATAAGTTTGGAATAATTATCCTTTGTGCTGTAACAAAAAGTTCATCGTGCGTCTATTGTATTTTGTGCAAATGCGATTGACAACCACTGTAAAGGGAACCTGATTTTCTTTTTTGAGAAAATATTAGGAAAGGTAAATTATTTTTTGCACCTATTAACAATTTAATTAGCCCTATGGTAAACTACATTGATTCCTTCATGAAATTATTTGTCGAACCTTAAACTATAATAAAGTTTTAATTCTAAAAAAAAAAAAAACTTGTTAAAAAGAATTAACACTGAAATGAATCTAGAAAATTAAATACAGCATTATATATAGCTTATCATGTTTGATTAATAACCTTTTAAACAAAAACATTTCTTACTATGTTTAATGCTTTTTAAATAAAATTTTAACATTGTGAATGAGAATTCAGACAAAATATTAATAAGTAAAACAATATTAATAATAATATTTAAGATACTGTACGTATGGAACCATCTTGGAAAAACATTCTTGCATTCTTTTGTATTCATCAGAACCTATGAAAAAAACAAAAAATCTATAAAAATATATTAACAATTTTGTTAACAAACAAAAAATAAAATATGCAAAGCATGCTTACGAATAAAAAGGGAAATCATCAAACACTTCACGTTTTCTCAAACTTTTCGTCCGTCGTAGCCCAATAGTAATGGCTTGGAAAATCAAAGTTATTGTGAAAACAATAAGAAGGAACGCGGGAGAAAATGTGAGGTAGGACTTATCGAGATATCCGGAGACTAGGCGCAAAGTTCCTTACTAGGACTGCTTCCAAAATTCAAACTATCTTAAAAAAAACCCCACCTAATATGGCTTGGAAAATCAAATCTATTATGAAATTAATTAGAAAAAACGGGAGAAAATACGAGGTAGGACTTATCAAGATATCTGGAGACTAGGCGCAAAGTTCCTCTTACTAGGACTGCTTTCAAAATTCAAACTACCTTAAAAAAACCCCACCTAATGTGACAATATACGTTTGGCAACGTTCGTCTAATCTTTGAAACCTTTGGCCGAAGCCATCTTTTGCAAAGACCTAAAAATCCTTCTCCCATGCTACTTTTAACTCATCTAATGAAACAAACCGATGTTCTTAGTGTTTTTGGTTTCACTGATATATGGTACTAGTACTGATTTAAATCTACCGAATGCATTTTAGTTCCGTTTACGGAGATATTTAGTGACCATTTCGGATCGATGGGTAGAAAAATTGTCTTACAGAATGTTGTACTATCCACTTTGCTTCAAGTAAAAAAGTTTACGACGATTGTACTTAATCAAACGACGTAAGATAACTAAACCATAAACCTTGTTCACTGTTCCATGCTTGAGAAATAATTAACATTTTCCTCAGTTCATCAAGTTTTAATTATGATGATTTGCAGTTTATTTTATGCATATTTGTATTTATTGGGTTTCTAATTAATTGCCGTATTTACTCGAATCTAAGCCGCCAATTCTAAGCCGCACTCTAAATCATGAACATGTTTTTGTGAAAAAATGTTATCAGCGATTCTAAGTGGCATCCCCAATTCTGTAACCGTTTTTGAGATAAAAATCAAACAATTGTGTGTTAAAGTTCATCTAAATCCTGTACTTAAGAAATTTCAAAAACGTTTTAATGGGAAAGTAATAAGAAGTTTATATTTAATTTATTTTACCAGTATTAAAACTTTCAAATACATACATGAACCTATAACTATGTGACGGGCTCACGCGTCTTTTCTTTAACATAACCTCTGGGTTCTTTGGTGGCCAAGATGAATGGCAATTCTTTTCCAATCAAAACCCAGTAAGCGAAATGTGAACAAGTAATGCAAATAAGATAGCTTTAAACAGAACAGAAGTTTCAGTAAGCGAGATGGAAATTTGAGGAATGTTATGTGTGGAAGAGACTATCGGGAACTGACAGCCAATCGTGAAGTTACCTGAAAAATCAGCCATTAATAAACGGTGCATACCATTTCACGCGCACCCAGACGTTTCCTCATAAAGATCGAATCTAAGATTGGATTAAGGTAGGACTGATTATTTGATATTGAGATTGTAATATTATTTGAAGTGAGAGTAGGAGGATTAAATAATTATAGTGGTCTAAGTTACGCTATTCGGTTTAACTATCATTGTGTGTGTTGTTCATTGTAGATTCTCACTTATTTAAATTTACCTAAATTGTTAGACATTTAAGTTCTATTCTTAATAAAGACATATTAAGAATCTAAAATGTCTATTCCTTTTGCAAACCCTACACCTCTAGCTCACGCTGAAAATCAAAGATACGGTCACCAAAGGGGGCGGTATCACAGCTACTCTAAATGTTTCGAAAATGTTTTGCCACTTCCATTGTCACTCCTGACTTCGGAATTGGTGTAGATGTCACTATTTTGCCATACGATGTTCTTTCTCCACCCCGAAACGCAACCGGAACTGACTTTCGGCATCCCTGAGACTGCAAGTTCAGTCCCTGGAAAGATGTCTTAAGGGTCGTCCGGCATTATCCGGCAAAGTTACAGGAGGTCCCAGAATCCGATTTCAGACTCTTGTTCATCACCCCGAAATACAGCAGAAAGACACTTTTCACGCTCCAAGACTTTGTGGGTGCCCTTGCTACGGTCTGGCTAAAAGACGGTCCTCAAGAATTATCCGGAGAATTTACAAAAATTTCTCGGAATGGTTAACAGATTCAGATTGCACATCTTCACATGCAACAGTTTTCACTCTCCAAGACTGTTAAGGTAAGTCCCGCCACGGTGTATCTAAAATACTGTCGTCCTTCATTATCTGGCAAAGTTATGGATATTTTTGAGAACTGATTCAAAATTCGGATTCCCGGAATACGTCGAACACTCACTTTTCGTGCACTTAGGTGAATAAAATTAACTTCCGTCGACACGGGTGCATTGCGGCATTTTGTGAATTTTTCTGTTTCCTGGATTCTTTAACATTTCCGACAGTAAAAATATATTCGCATAATTAGTTGAGATAAAAACTATTCTATATTCTAAGTTGGACGAAATGACCTACATTATGCAAAATTTTATTAAGATCGGTCTAGTGGTTTCTGAGTTCATCGCGGACAAACACCGTGACACTGGATTTTTATATATACAGATTTCAATACATTTTGCAAAGTACCAATTAATTCTCACACTGTTTAAACAATTCGTAATAAACCCATGTTGATTAAGAGTAAAATTACAATTTTTCCAGTTCAGATGAGAATCTTGGAGTAACGATTTTATATCTTGGAAAAACTTTTATACTACTAATTATTTTTATTGTTTTTTATTCAAATGAGAAATATGTTTAACTTAGCCATTTTGTAATGGAGAATTATTTTTTCTAAAAACTTAGATAAATGATCCGCGCCTTTATGTTGCAAAATAAAATGATAACAAAAAAATTAAAACCTCGATTCCAAAAATAATTGTTAATTTATAATCACATTCGGGAGAAAAAAAACATACATTTCGTTGTGTTTTGTATTTCCTTAAGGCTTTTATTTTCTAAATTTTGTAAATTTTTTAATTAATTAATTTGCTTTTATGCATTAAATTAGACGCTGTATCTGAAGTCCTATTTCAATTATACGCCCATTTTTAAAACTAAAATATTTTACTTACGTTACTCATAATATTTTTCAATACATATTAAATTATTTTGTAATATCACAGACTCTTTAATTAACGTTTTGTAAAAATTAAGCTTTAAAAATTTGATATATATATATATATCTTATTTCATGCATTTCTGATTTTGTATAATTATGAAAAGAGTATCATTTATTTCTTCTATTAATTATAATTTAATAAATGAAGTATTTTTGAATAAAAATT
>BMAV01015564.1:0-25562 GCA_019973955.1 Trichonephila inaurata madagascariensis
TTGTTTTTTTGGGGGGTAGATAGGGTGTCGTTCTCGTTACTTGACCATGGTTCAAAATTACGAGGTCCGTCACCTAAAGTCTTCGTGTAGCTGAACAGTGCGATGTTAATATTCACTCACTCACTTTAATAATAAATTAAATATTATCCTACATTTTAAGAGATTCTTGGATTTGATAGAGAAAAAGAGAGAGAGAGAGTTATAAAAGAGAGAAAGATCATTTTATTGTTTTTTAAATGGACTGAAAAAAATTAATAAACTTTCTTATAAGTGTGTAACATTACGAAAGAATTGGTTTGGCCTCAACTGATCCACTAAACAAATGCATGAAATATTTATTTTTATGATCATTTCTTTTCATTCACATAAAATGTCCGCTGCCTTTTGTCAATACACAAACAACATCGATTTCTTATTTCTATACATCAAATAACGAACTATTTACATAAATTCTTATTTGATTGGTTTTCCTTCCACACTCAGCAACAAAAAGAATCGAATCCTTTCCAAGAAACAATCATTACTTCGCCACACAATACCTGACATTTCACACGTACAACAAAACTCATTTATCCACGCGTTTCGCAACAAGGCCGCGCAAGAAAACCCAACCCTTTTCTCAATGTCCAACAACAACAACGAGTCCCATTAATTTAATATCTCGTTTCCAATTCGATAATTATTAATGGCCGCGTATTGGAGCTGCCATTTCCCTAGATCAGATACTGAGCCTTTCATCAGTTGAAATATTTACGTTTCCACGGCACATAAAGACAATCAACCGAGTTATTTATTAAAAGAATCAATACAAAACTATGACAGTCGGTGGGAGACCACAATGCTTTGCATTTTCAAAAGACCTGCCATTATATTTTGACAGACATAATGCCTTGCCAGAGAGCCGGGAATTAATCACGAAATTACAAGCTTCCCCGCATTTATTCGCCGCCATCAATTTCCATTCCTCGAAAAGAAAGAGCGTCTTTTGTAATTGAATCAAAAGAAGACATTGGCTCCCGCGAGTTAATCACGTGGTTGAAGTGTCGTCATACAGAGCCGGGAATATCTCCGCCTCATTTGTCATTGGGTCCTTATCCGATTATTTTCCCAATTCCCATTACAGGAGAGTCATCATCGAAATGGATTCATAACTGGAGAATCTGCAAGGGGAAATAATTCCTGACACTCCTCTGCTATCGGGGAGTGTGTCCTCAGGACACATTCCGCTGTGTGCGATACATTCATCAAATTTGTAAGATGTGACTGGAAAAGGATTTATTATGATTTATACACGATATCTTTTTTTTTTTTGCTTCAGTGTCTTTTTTCGATTGTGACTGTTATCAGTGTTGAGTAGCATTGGATAGGAATCTGAGAGAAAGTTCGTGGGTCGACGCTCTGTACGCGATGTGTTTTTATTGTTATTTTTCGCGGGATTGAAGAATAAATTAATGTAATGGGGAAAAAATGATTGATTCGTGTTATTTTTTTGAGTTAAAAAATCCTGGTTTATTTTAAAGTTAATTTCTACTTAGGTCAACAAAGAAATTTTTAGTTACTTTTTATTAAATAATTATATTACACTTAATATAAATATGTTTATACATATAACAGAATAAAAATATTAAGTGGCAATTAATTTTTATTAATTATCATTAGCGTATCGTATTGTCATCCAAAACATTTGTAAATATAAAATTTCAGTTCAACCGAATGCTTTAAAACGCAAGAAAATTTCTGAAGTTTTGATCCAAGTCGCTAAAAATGAAGCCAACGTGGCTGTATCTGTAATTCTTTAAATAATTAGTTTTAATTAATTACAATTAAATTATCGTATTCTCACCCAAAACAATAGTGTATAGAAAATTGCAGCTCAAACGAGCGCCTTAAAATGCGAGAAAAAAACCCTTCAAGTTTTGACACAAGTCACCAAAAATGATGCCAACGTTGCTGTATTTGTAATTCTTTAAATAATTAGTCTTAATCAATTAATTTTTATTAATTATAATTAAATTATTGCATTGTCATCAAAAATAATCATGTATATAAAATTTCAGCTCAATTGAGCGCCTTAAAATGTATTTTATTAACGATTGAATATTCCACGAAGATAAATATATAGAGAGTGTGAGCTAATAGTAGAATTGAAAAAGAAAGAGAAATAAAAATACTTACTGCAACAATTCGTTTTTGTATATTTGATTCTTCCGTGATTCAATCCGATTTATATTGCAAAACAATTTAGTGCTAATAAAATTTTGAGAACGATTTTCTATTCATGCAAGGATCACGATTATATAAATATTTGTGCGTGTGGAATTCAACCTGTAGCGAAAAAACATTATTTCAACTTTTTTGATTAAATTAGTCCAAATGTGTGAATCTAATGTCAATCATAAAAGAGGAGCGGTTGAAATTCCATTTTTTACCACTGACTAAGGGAAAACCAAAAACATTTTACTAAAAGGATCATTCGGTATAACTGGATATATTCTGATACATTGGGAGTGATGAATCAACTGGCATTTCAAATTAAGAAAAACGTAGTAACTATATATTTTTTCTGAATATCTTACAATCATGTTTTATTTCATTAACCACGTGTTACATCAGTCCTTCCTGGTGAGGGAGGGAGGGAATGTTTATTAATGTAGCTCTATAAAGCAACACGATTGCTAATGGCAAAGGACTTCATAATTTTGAACCACGGTCAAGTGATGAGGACGATACCTGAGTTGACATCTCTTCAAACCACCACACCAAGGGGAAGGCTTTGAGCCACGGCAAAATTCATGAGCATCAGCCCCTCTACACAGCGGGTCTTCAGAGGCACAACAGGTGTCATCCTCGTCACTTGACCAGGGTTCAAAATTACGAGGTCCGTCTCCAAAAGCCCTCGTGTAGCTGAACAGTGCGACGTTAATATTCACTCACTCACTCACTCAGAAGCACAAGAGCTCAAACTCCTGACATGCCGGCATTGTGAGCTCGGTATAAGAAGATCCCCACTTTAAAGCTTATTCGAATTTAATAATGCAATAATGACATCTAAACTAAACTCAGTGGTGGGACAGCCCATTAGGGCCAAAGCTTACTGCACTCATCTCGGTTTTACTGACTTTGGGCACTAAGATGCATGAGCAGATGTTTGAGTCAGGTGGTCAGTTTAACGTGACCCCCCAGTGTTTAGTTCCGAATAAAGCTTGGTACTCATTTATCGATCCATTGAAGGGTTAAAAGACTGAGTCGACCTTGCCCAGTCGGAATCTTAACCCCGGAAGCATGGAAGAGCGAAACACTACCACTCACCCACATGGATTCGACTAACTCTAAGCTGTGAAGTATGTGATGACAGCTCAAATACCGATTTCGTCATCTAACCGGGATTATTATCTACCAAAGCTAGGCTTATTGGCTGTATTTAATGAGCCAAAATAGATAGCAGGAAATATCAAACAAACAATTAAAACAATGAATAGTACGATAATGAAAAAAGCAAACACCTTACCTTCAGGGATCGGGGTTGTTAACCTTTATTCCATATACCACAAAACTCATAACTAGAACTTCAGGGATCGATCATTTGCATCAATATTTCTAATGACATTAATTTCCTTTCATATATAGTCCAAAGCAATAATCCAAAGAATAACCTCCCAGTTACTTAAAAAGAATAAGTGGTGTTTTAGAAATAACTCATCACTTTATGGTCACATCTTCTTTTTTCCCTCCTTTTGCTCTAAATCTCGATTCGTTTCGGTATGAGTCCTTTCCAAACTACTTCCACCGGATAAACAGCACTTTTTCTTTACGGCTCACAAATGAGACATCCATCTTCTCAATCTCGCTACTATTTTCTTTTTTCCTTCCAGAGGGGAAAAAAAACAGTCACAAAATCTAAGGACTGAAATAGACACGGAAAAGAGCAGTGCTTAAACCCAGAAGCGTCATCATGGGTGCTTATTGTCGCTCTATAAAAACCCACCCAAATATCCTCGCTTTCCCCTTCTCTAAAACAGACTTTTTTCTCTTCAATCTTCACTCCCTCTGGTCCCTTATAAAAATACTGTAACTCTCCGCCTCCCCCGCGTCTCCTCGTTCTTTTACGATTGTTTTCCTGTGGTTTCACTCTCCCCCATGTGGTTTTGTTCTATTGCCCCCTATTTTGAAAGCAGGATTTCCTTCTTTTCCTCCCCCCCCCCTCTAAAGTGGTAGAAAAATGAGTCTCCAAAGGCTCTTCGGGTAGCATCATTTTATGGTTATGCATTCCACTTTCTCCGTAACAATAAAATCGGTACTGCAACTTGATTTCTTTAGTTTTTTTGGCATTTTCCCCTTCTTTTATCTGTTTCTTTCGAAGTTTGCTTTGCTTTTTATGGGATCGTTGTCTCCCCCTTTTTAATTCCTTATTTGTTGCTGTAAGAATATTGTCGTTTTTAAATGAATTGGCAACATCTTGTTAATGATATTATGCCTCAGAGGGATAGTCATTTCAGAGGCTTTGCAACTGTTAACTGTTATTGTATTAAAATTGAATTTCGAAATGGCTTTTACACTCTGGGATTATAAAAGATTTTTTGCTCTTTGATTTGGTTAGTTTGAGAAACGAAATGTTCATTTTCCTTTAAATTAAATGCATAAACATTGGTCAACTACAGCAATTTTTTTTGTTGCTGTTCCCCACACACACAACAAATGTTTTCTAATTATTTTTAATTATTTTCACATATTTTTGTGATTATTTGACTAGTTCTAATTATTTAACATTACTATTAGGTTCGTTTTCAAGTTATGGTTGTCATTAGCGACAGCTTAAAACTTCTAGAGGGTCCTGTACCCCTATGCAAAATGTAAAACTCTTAAATAGATCATATATAGCATACGCGTTGTCAAATATTTGCACAAATGGCAATCCGTAACAAATAAATGTGTATAACACAGTCTCAAAACCCTAAGCACAAATCGACTTGGCCGACTGCCTCCTATCGACTAAATGAGTAATAAGGGTGTATAGAGGTAGGCCTTGGCCTAGACACAAATAGTGGACATTATATAAAAATGCAATCTTATTACTGTTGCTGGTTAGCACATACGAGTATAGTTCAAAATTCTCAAGTTTTTGGAAAATATATTCCTGGGAATAACATTTCACGTTTAAAGTATCCGACTACGTTCAGAACCGTGATTTTAAAAAAGCGCATAAAAGGATAATTTTCATGATATTTAGTGCCACTCAGATTAGAATATATGCATAAAATTGTTTTAAGGACGTTTTGACAAAAAAAAATATTTAAATACAATATTTTGGCAAAAAATTAACTTAGAATAATCTTTTTTCAAAATGTTCTCTTTTTGTGAAAATTCTTTCTCTTATAATAATATTTTGCCTGTATATGGCTCAGACCCCTCTACAGAGGCTCAACTAGAATTTTTGAAAAATTCACATTATTTTCAGAGTTACCACCAATTGAAATAATTGTTGGCATTTTTTTCTTAAAATTGCTCCCCTCTGTTGTCGTAAAATATTGATAAACCCACTTCTACGTTATATATTTCAAAAATTCTAGTTGAGCCTCTGTAAAGAGGTCTGAGCTATATACAGGCAAAATATTATTATAATAGAAACATTTTTCACAAAAGGAGAACATTTTGAAAAAAATATTATTCTAAGTTAATTTTTAGCCAAAATATTGTATTTAAATAACTTTTTTTTTGGTCAAAATGCCATTAAAACAATTTTGTACATCTATGCTAATCTAAGTGACACTAAATATCATGAAAATTATCCATTTATACGCTTTTTTAAAATCACGGTTCCGAACGTAGTCGTATACCTTAAAATTATTTGGATCATGATTGTATAAAGGCAGAGTCATGACAAGGCCCTTATCATGGGCTAACTTGGTCCATTCCTTACAATATCCCTGGCTGTGGTTGGTAAATGATCTGGAACTCATGGCTGCATTGTTTTTGCCGAGTCGTAAGTTCAAATCCAGATGCCATTAACGACTCGTCGTGCAGGGAGGTGGATTTATCGAGGTTCTAAATCCTTTGGATAATGGGAAAATTGGAGAGGGGGATGCCAACTTGATGTCGTTCTCGTCACTTGAGCGTGGTTCAAAATAAAGAGATCCATTGCCAATAGCCTTCGTGCTGCTTCAAATTATTACGTTAATTAAGCAATCTACTCTGACGATTTAACTTTTACTCTTTATTATGATTTGATAATATCGTAAAAACTACTATAATCTCCACTAAGTATCTCTTATGACTATTTCTAAGCTAATAAAAAGGGACTATATATCTTTTGGACGAAATTCAGTTTTTTGTACTCTTTTTGTTTTTGAATGAAAAACTCAGCATTAAATTTTGAAACGGATTACAGTAATGCCAGTAATGCCGACTTGCCCAATTTTCAAATCTCGTTGGTGAACTTGGTTATGTGATTGAAAAAGTTGTTGATCTTTCCATACAAATAAATTTATAAGTGGATAGTGTTTTCGTTCAAGAAATCCTAAATTCCCACAATCAGGAGCTGACAATGGCTGAGCTCTTAGAAATGCATGAGCAAGAGCAAGACATTGAGGAACTTGGATCTTTAGACCCAGTTCAATAAGACGATCGAATGTCGATTGGTAATCTGACAGAAAGCCTCCGTTTAATTGAAAAAGGGTGACACATTTTAGAAAAATAGACTCCAACGAACAGAGAATTTTTTCAACAAAACAAGAAATAAAAAAATAAAAAATCTTAGCATGCTAAGAGCAAATTTTGCAGGAGACAGAAAAAAAAAGCTTTGAGCCGGCAGACTACTTTTTTAGATTTTATGAAGCCTCCTACATCAAAATAACTTCGGTTTGTGATTTTGCATGAGCTATGTAAGATTTTACTAAACATTTTCTTTCTTGAATTATTATTTTCTTTCGTATTTGGATCCAACTAAAAATAATTTATATATATTGTCTCGTAGTTTAAACTAATATGGAATTGGATACTGAAATAAAATGACTACACAACTCTCGCTTGTCACAATTTAAGACTTTATTCCATGAACTGAATATTTCCTTTTCTTATATATTACCATCGAAAGTCCCAGAACTTTCCATAACTATAATTACAGTTAACTTTTATAAATAAAAGTACAATTAATAATAATGAAAGCACGAGAGAGAGAGAAAGAATTACAATTAATAAAAATAAGCACGAGACACAAGAATTAAAGTTAATAAAAAGAAAACAAAAGAAGTCACTTTATTATTTGTAACAGGAAAATATTTTATGGGCTAAATACACTTTTAATAATAGTAACGGCGAGACTAAAGTAACGGATTCCTGGCCGGCGTGTCATGAGTTTCGGCTTTCGCGGTAACTGAAGACCACATGTAAAACGTAGGTTTATTGTCCTGTCGTTTGTCGGTGAGGGGTAGATAAGGTCTATCTTCGTTACTTGACCATGGTTCCAAATTACGAGTCCGTCACCCTGAAGTCTTCGCGTGTAGCTGAACAGTGCGATGTTAATATTCACTCACTCACTTTTAATAATAAACTAAATATTATCTACACATTTTAAAATTCTTGGATTTGATAGAAAGAAGAGAGTTATAAAGAAAGATCATTTTATTGTTTTAAATGGACTGAAAAAAAAATTAAATAAACTTTCTTAGAAAGATGTGTAACATTCTGAAAAAGTCGGTTTTGGCTCAACAGTCCTTTCAACAATATGAAATATTTATTTTTGATCATTTCTTTTTCATTCACATAAATGTCCGCTGCACTTGTCCATACACAAATAATATGATTACTATTTCGCATCAATAACGAACTATTTACACAATTCTTATTTAGTTGAACATTACTTACTCAGCAACAAAAGAGAATCGATCCTTCCAAGAGCAATCATTACCTTTATACACAATACCTGACATTTCACACATACAACAAACTCTCATTTATCCACGCGTTTTCGCAACAAGGCCGCGCAAGAAAAACCCAACCCTTTTCTCATTCAACAACAACAACGAGTCCCATTAATTTAATATCTGGTTTCCAATTCGTCAATTATTAATGGCCGCGTATTGGAGCCGCCATTTCCTAGATCAGATATTTCCGGGCAGCAATCGGTTGAAGCTGTTACGGCGCACCGGCATAAGGGCAATCCAGCCGTTTGGGCTGACCAGAATCAATACAAACTGACAGTCGGTGGGAGACCGCAATGCTGCATTTTCAAAAGACCTACCATTATATTTTTGACAAGACATAATGCCTTTACCCCAAAGGGCCGGGAATATCACTGAAGATACAAGCTTCCCGCATTTATTCGCCGCCATCAATTTCCATTCCTCGAAGCGTCTTTTGTAATTGGATCAAAAGAGGCAACGACTTGCGGTTAATCACGTGGTTGAATGTGTCTACAGACTGTCATCTCTACGCCTCATTTGTCATTGGGTCCTTATCGATTATTTCCCAATTCCCGTTACGGGAGGTCATCATCGAATGGATTCGCAACTGGAGAATCTGCAAGGGGAAATAATTCTGACACTCTCTGCTATCGGGGAGTGTGTTCTGGAGCATTCGCTGTGTGCGATACGACCTAAATAAAATTACAGTCTGGCTGGAAAAGGTTACATTATGATTTGCCGACATATTTTCTTTTTTTTGGCTTCGAAAATCTTTTTCGATTGCTGACTGTTATCAGTGTTGATGCGATGGATAGGAATCTGAGAAAGTTCGTGGGTCTGACCTCTGTACGCGATGTGTTTTATTGTTATTTTTCGCGGGATGCGAAGAATAAATTAATGTAATGGAAAAAATGATTGATTCGTGTTATTTTTGCGATTTCAGAGGGAATTCAGCTACCTTAGGTCAGCAAAGAAATTTTTAGTTACTTTTATTAAATAATTATATTACGCCAATATAAACTATGTTTATACATATAACAGAATATATTAAGTGGCAATTAATTTTATTAATTATCGATATTAACATATCGTATTGTCATCAAAACATTTGTAAAATATGAAATTTCAGTTCAGCGAATAGCTTCAAACGCGAAAATTTTACTACAAGTTTTGAAGCCCAATCGCTAAATGAAACTAGTGACATTATTTCAATAATATTAGTTTTAATTAATTACAATTAAATTATCGTATTCTCACCCAAAACAATAGTGTATAGAAAATTGCAGCTCAGTAAGCGCTTTTAAAATGCGAGAAAAAAAACCTTCAGTTTTGACTAGTCGTAAAGTCACTAAGTCTTAAATGATACTTAACGGGCTGTATTTGTAATTCTTTGAGACAGATTGGTTTTAATCCAATTAATTTTATTGTTATAATTAAATGTGCGTATTAATCAAAATAATGTACTATATAAAATTTCAGCTCGAGATTGAGCGCCTTAAAATGTATTTTATTAACGTTGAATATTCCACGAAGACAAATATATAGAAGGTGTGGTCTAATAGTAGGAATTGAAAAGGAAAAAACCATCACTTACAACAATTCGTTTTAACATATTTGATTCTTTGCTGTTCGTCGGTTTATATTGCAAAAACAATTTGGTGCTAATAAAATTTCTGAACGATTTTCTATTCATACAGGATTACGATTATATAAATGTCCTTTGTGCGTGTGGAATTCCATTTCCTATTTGTAGCGAAAAAAACGTATTTCAACTTTTGATTAAATTAATCCAAATGTGTGAATCTAATGTCATCACTTTCAAAAGAGGAAGCGGTTAAAATTTAATTTTTTTACTCTGACAGGAAAACCAAAACATTTTACTAAAAGGATCATTCGGTACATAACTGGAGATAATTTCTGGATACATTGGCGAGGTGATGAATCAC
This sequence comes from Trichonephila inaurata madagascariensis, assembly GCA_019973955.1. Taxonomy (NCBI): domain Eukaryota; kingdom Metazoa; phylum Arthropoda; class Arachnida; order Araneae; family Nephilidae; genus Trichonephila; species Trichonephila inaurata. Next base: position 9,845 of record BMAV01015564.1, read on the forward strand.
AACCCATGGCATTTCGAACCTGCGCGAAAGTAGTTCAGTGGAAAAACGTAACTATATATTTTTCTGAGTATTTTACAATCATGTTTTATTTCATTAACCGACATCAGTTGCCTGGTGGGAGAATGTTTAGCCAATGTGGCTCTATAAAGCAACACGATTTGCTGATGGCAGACTTTATAATTTTGAACCACGGTCCAAGTGATGAGGACGATACCGATTGACATCTCCTCTTCAAACCTGCCAGGGAAGGAAAGCGGCTGCTACTGAAATTTCGCGGGCGTAGCTCCTCTACAGCAGGTCTTCTGAGAGGGCTACAACAGGTGTCGTCCTCAATATGACCGGGTTTCAAATTACCGGTCCGTCTAAAGCCCTCGTGTAGCTGAACGGTGCAACGTTAATATTCACTCGCTCATGCTCAGAAGCACAAGAGCTCAAACTCCTGACAAACTGGGCTCGTGCCGAAGATCCCCCACTTTAAAGCTTATTTCAAGGAATTTGGCAATGCAACCAACAGCATCTAAACTAAACAAACGGCGGGACAGCCCATTAGAGCTAAGCTTGCACTCATCTCGGTTTTTACTGACTTTGGAGCTTTCTAGATACATGAACAGCGATGTTTTGAATGGGGTAGTTTAACGTGACCCCCCAATGTTTTGAGTTCTGAATAAAACTTGACGCTATTTCATCGTCCATTGAGGGTTAAAGACTGGAGTCAACCTTAGTCGGGAATCTTAACTTGAAGCATAGGGCAGCGAGCTTACTACACCACTCACCCACATGGATTCGACTAACTCTAAGCTGTGATATGCTGATGACGGCTAAATACGAATTTCGTCATCTAGCGCAGGATTATTATCTACCAAAAGCTAAGCTTATTGGCTGTATTTAATGCGACGAAATGAATGGCGGGAAATATCAAAACAGAACAATTAAACGGCGAATAGTACGATAATGAAAAAAAGCAACACCTTACAGCCCCTGGGGATCGGGTTCGCTAAACGCTTTGTTATTCCGCCTTACGAACCCCATAACTAGAACTGGGGATCGTCATTGTGTGCATCATCATTTATGGCAGTAATTTAACACCATATGAATTAAAGCAATGTCCAAAGAACGCCTCCAGTTACTTAAAAAGAATACGAAGATGAATTGTTTTAGGCACTCATCGCACATGGTCACATCTTCTTCTTTTTCCTCCTTTTGCTCTAAATCGGTTTCGTTTCGGTATGAGTCCTTTCCAAACTACTGCTTCCACCGGATAAACAGCACTTTTTTCTTTACGGCTCACAAATGGGGCCTACCTCTTCTCAATCGCTCACTATTTTTCTTTTTCCCTTCAAGAAGGAAAAAACAAGTCTAAATCTAGGCTGATAGACACGGAAAAACGGTGCTTAAACCCGGAAAGCGTCATCACTTGGGACCTTATTGTAAACTCCTAAAACCACTAAATATCTCACTTTCCCCTTCTCAAACAATTTTCTCTTCAGTCTTCCCTCTGGATACCTATAAAAATGCAACAACTTTCCGCCCTCACATACTCAGTCTTTTGGAACTAGGCTTTTTTGTGGTTTCTCTCCCATGTGGTTTTGTTCTATTGCCCCTATTTTACAAAACTTCGGATTTCCTTCTTTTCCTCCCCCCTCTAAAGTGGTAGAAAAATGAGTCTCAAAGACTCTTCTGTTTTGGCATCATTTTATGGTTATGCATTCACTTTCTCGTAACAACTCAGAAAATCTGTTACTGCAACTTGATTTCAACTTTTAGTTTTTTGGCATTTTTCCCATACTTTATCTGTTTCTTTCAGAAGTTTGCTTTGCTTTTTATGGGATCGTTGTCTCCCCTTTTTTAATTCATGGCTTTGACCTGCTGTAGAATATTTCATGTTTTTTAAATGAATTGGCAACATCTTTGTTAATGATATTCTCAGAGGGATAGTCATTTCAGAAGGCTTTACACAAATGTTAACTGTTATTGTATTAAAATTGAATTTCGAAATAGCTTTTACACTCTAGGACTACAAGATTTTATTGCTCTTTGATTTGGTTAGTTTGAGAAACGAAATGTTCGTTTCTTTAAATTCAATAAATAAACATTGGTCCAATACAGCAATTTTTTTTGTTGCTGTTCCCCACACTGGCAAATGTTTCTGGTATTTTAATTATTTTTCTACCTCTTTTGTTATTATTTGACTAGTTCTAATTATTTAACATTACTATTGAATTCGTTTTCAAGTTATGGTTGTCATTAGCGACAACTAAAACCAGAGGGTCCTGTACCCTATGCAAATAACAAAAACTCTTAAATAGATCATATATAACTACGCGTTGTGTCTTGCACAAATATGATATGACTTAAATAAATATTAACCATGTATCAAATCTGACTTGGCAGCTTCTCTATCTGATACTAAATGGTAATAAGATTCATAAGTGACGCTTGGCCTGAACACAATGGTGGACATTATAAAAAAATACAATCTTATTACTGTTGCTGGACCTTTATACAGTATAGTTCAAATTCTCGAAGTTTTTGGAAAAATATATTCTTTCGAATATAACTTTCACGTTTAAAGTATCAAACCCGTTCAGAACCGTGAATTTAAAAAACATATAAAAGGATATTTTCCATGATATTTAAATACCCTCAGATTCGAGAATATATACATAAGATTGTTTTAAGGACGTTTTGACAAAAAAAATATTTAAATACAATATTTTGGCATAACTAGAATAATCTTTTCAAAATGTTCTCTTTTATTAATTCTTTCTCTACAAAATAATATTTGCCTGTATACCAAGCTCAGACCCCTCTACAGGGCTCAACTAGGAATTTTTGAGAAAAATTCTACATTATGCAGTTACACCAATTGAAATAATTGGGTGGCATTTTTCTTAAAATTGCTCCCCTTTTTTGTCGACAAATATGGTTAGCCACACTACTGGAATTACCTGTACAAAAAATTCTGGTTGAGCACTCTGTAAAAGAGGTCTGAGAATACAACAAAATATTATTATAATAAAACATTTTCAAAAAAAGTCTTTAACATATATTCGGATGATACAACCAAATAGTCTATTTAAACAAACCTGTCAAAAAACTACACTAAAACAATTTTATACAATATTCTAATCTAAGTATTGCAAATATCGTAATATCCATTTTACACTTTTAAAATCACGGTTCCGAACGTAGTCGTATACACCTTAGGTATTTGGATCATGATTGTATAAAGGCGGAGTCGCGTGGGCTATCTTTGGGCTCTGTAGCAGTTATTCCTTATCCCTGGCGCTGTGGATTTGGTAAATGATATGCGGAACTCTGCGGCGTTTGCCGGTCACAATAAGTTAAATCGGGCCGTAACGACTCGTTAATGTGCCAGAATTGGTTATCGAGGTTCTAAATATAACTTTGGATGATCGCTGAAAAATGGAGAGGGATGCCAACTTGATGTCGTTCTCGTCGCGGGCGTGGTTCAAAATAAAAGATCCCACCTTTAAATAGCGCTGTTAACGCGCTTCAAATTATTACGTTGGTAAGCAATCTATACGACGATTTAACTTTTACTCTTTGTGTGATTTGATAATATCGTAAAACTACTATAATCTCTTTCAAATCAACCAGCTAGCACTAAGCTAATAAAAGGGACTACTTATATATGTATCTTTGGACGAGATTCAGTTTTACTTACTCTTTTGTTTTGAATGAAAACTCGGCATTAAGTACGAACACGGATTACAGTAACCGACTAATACGACTTATTTCCCAATCTCGTTGGTGAATTTGGTTATGTGATGAAAGTTGTTGATCACAGACCAGAATTTATAAGTGGATAGTGTTTTTGTTCAAAATCTCATTCCCCACAATCAGGGCTGACAATGGCTGAACTCTTGAAATGCATGAACGAAACAAGACTTCATTGAAATTTGCCGGATCTTTAGACCCAGTTCAATAAGACGATTGAATGAGGATTGGTAATCCCGGCAGAAAGCCTCGTTTAGTGAAAAGGATGGCCATTTAGAAATGAATAACGAACAGAGAATTTTCAACAAACAAGCACAAAATAAATCTTAACTGTACTAGAGCAAATTTTACAGGAGACAGAAAAAAGCTTTTGAGCCGGCAGACTACTTTTTAGATACATGAAGCCTCCTACATCCAAATAATTTCTGGTTTGTGATTTTGTATGAGCTTCATAGAATTTGTTTTCTTTCGGACTCATATTTTTCTTTCGTATCTGAATCCAACTAAAATAATTCCCGATAGCAAGTTTCTTAGCTAATGTAAACTTGAATATAAAATAAAATGACTACACAACTCTCGCTTGTCTAGCAAGACTTTATTCATGAACTGGAATATATTTCCTTTTCTTATATGTTACCATCGAAAGTCCCAGGGCTTTCCATAACTATATTACAGTTAGCACATAAATAAAAGTACAGTGTATCAATGAAAACACGAGAATACAGATGTATAAAATAACTACGAACAAAATTAAGGATTGTCAAAAACAAAGAAGTCACTTTTTGACTTAAAATATTTTCAACCCACTCTTGAATCGAATCAATGTACATGAAGATAGACTATTTTTTGCTGACTGCTTCTCTTCTAGAGTATTATATACCGAATTGCAGCTTGCTCCTTACGCGGGTTATCACCTAATGCGTAAATTTGCGTCAACTACTGGCTATTCTCAATCTTTTATATGGTTTTGAATAGTATTCATAACAGAAATACGTATGCGTTTCTTCAATCGAGTGATTTCTTTATTTCATCCGAAAAATTCGCTTCCCACAGTAGAATATGATGAGCTGCGCCTTCTTTGTAATCATTCAAATATCATTATTACAGTTCAAAAAACTTATTGGCGTTTTATTCTTCAAGCTTTTCGTCAATATAAGAATTGATAGCCAAGATTGTTAAGAACTAATAATTTACAAGTGCAAGTTTTAGGACACGTTTTATTTTAGCTCTCAAATCTAAATAAAGATCCAACAATTTCATTTAATGTTTGTAATCATAAGTGGAAGGAATTTTATGTTTTATTTAGAAAAATATAATGGAGCATTTAAAAAAATTTAACAAAAAATTTTATAAATAATTAGACATTTTACATATCTTTAATCGATAATATATTATAGTATAAATATGGTAGCAAATAAAAGTAAACTAAATTTTTAAAAAAGAAAAACTTTAAAAACTGCAAATTACCAAATTTTAGTTTACTAAAGAAATGATTGTAATTAATGAAAAAAAAATTTCTAAAAATACAAAATAAAATTACATTTCTTCTAATATATAAAAGGTTTTAAAATTTCAAAACTACCTTCTGTTTCTCTGCATCATCTTGAAAATAAAATACCAAAATACTTTCATAACGTGTCAAATCCTGTCTTTCTTCTGAATTTCATTACTGGGAAAAACATTACAGTTAACAATAAGCGAAAGCGTACCTAAAAATATGACCACAGGCAAACGCACTGATGGAAAAAAAATATCCACACCCATTTTCACTAGAACATGAGAATTAAAAGTCTGATTCAATTATTCCATTAAAAACTTTTCCATCCAACCTTTTTATACTTTTGTGATTCTTCCAGACTCCGTAAAATAAAATAAAAAATAAATAAATGCACAAACACAGCATGAAAAGTGACATGTGTTTTTTTTTACTCTCATTTCCACCTTTTCAATAATCAGTCTTCCAACCAAAATATAAGTAAAACTGGCAAAACTCAAATCCTTTTAAGAAGTTTGGGAATGATAAAAAAACGAAAGAGTTTCATCTTCGAGTCTTAACTGGTATTCGCCTTCACTGCAACCGCGGGTGGCTCTGAACTTGTCACAATCTATAAAAATGACTCCGACTCTCAATAGCTGTAAAAAACTCGAGAACAGAAATGAGAATGGCTTTGGTGAAAGTGGAGGGAAAAAAAAAAAACTTTTATGTGAGAAAATTTAAAGGGATTCCCCAAAAATCGCCTGTGGGATTAAAATTGGGGCTTTTAAAAGGACCACCCCAAAATTTTAATCCATTAAAGTGATTGGGGTGTGTGGGGGTTTACTTTTTTTTTTCATGCTTTTAAAATGTTTTGTTGTTAAATAAAAGGTTTTAAAAATGTAATTTAAAAGGTATTTTTATTGTTCTTTTGTAAAAAAAATAATAAGTTACTTTTTTTAGTGTATTTTGAATACTTTTAAATGAAAGAAACAAAAGCGAGAAAAACTGTAACAAAAACAAATGACTTTTAATGAATTTATTTTTTTTCCCCTTAAATTAGTTTCTTTGAAAAAAATTTTTTTTTTCTTTAAAATAATTTTTTTGCTTTTTAAATATTCTGAAAAAAATAATTTTTAAATTTTATTTTAAAATTTTAATTTTTTAAATTATAAAAATACCTGCTGGTAAAAGCACAACAAAAGTTGAAGAATTGGGTTTTGAAAAGCAATCAAAAACACATACCGAGGCATTTGATTGTAATATTTGATCTTGCGAAAATGACGTAAAAATATCACAGTTAACGATTTAATTTTTATAAAAAAAATTATATGATGAAGTTAAAAAATATGTATCATTGAATCAAGTGTATAAAAAAAACCTTTCATGATAGAGATTTAAGTTACAAATGGCAAATCCCTAGTTGTCATTAAATATTTTATTTTATTTAGTTATACGTTTATCACATATTTATTGATTTGTGCTATCATGAATTGGATTTGTACGATAAACATTAAATAATGGATTAAAGTTTAACATAGCCTCAATATAAATTTTTTTTTGGGTCTTATTTGAATGTTTTAAAAAAGGTTTGTTAAATAAAATTATATATATTTCTTTCATGTAATAATTGCGCTTTTATTTTGTAATGTGGAATTCTTTTTGGGCTCTTTTAAAAAAAATTTCTAGAATACCTTTTCCATTTTGTATTATATGGGTTTATTCTCTTGGGGGAATTCCAATTAATTTTATGCGTTTTTTTTTTGCATAAAATTGGAGAGATTTTTTTATTTTAGTTTTAATACTAATTCACAAAATAAAATATAATTTGCTCTCTTTCTGGGTTTTTTATTAAAAATTTATAAAATTTATATGTGATTTATTGATTAATACTTTTGTTAAATCCCATTCGCCTTTAAAAAAACTAAAAGGTGAATCTGAAATTTTAAACCCTTGGTCAAGTCCCGGATTTGGGGAAATTTGATCTGGTGTTTTAATTTCCAAATTATCACACTATACGATAAAGTGAAAGCTTTGACCTTCGACACATTTAACCCCTCAAGTTTTCATTATTATTTTTTTTTTTGTTCAAAACGTTCCAAAAAAGGCACATTTTTTTAATGGATAAAACTAAGCATAATACTTAACAAAATGCAAAAATGGAAGAATTTTATTTTACTTTTAAAACATTTTAAATTTTTTTACTTTTTTTATCTTATAAATTTTGAACCGAACTTTAAATGTTTCCTTTTTATAAATACACTCTGCGGACTACAAAGACTGTTTCATATGTCTTAAAAAAAATTTTTTATACTTACAAAAATTTTTTTTTCTAATTTTTTTTCAAACGGTTGAGAGTTTGGGGTGTGTATATAAAATATAGGGCCGTCTAATGTTAATACTAATCACTTCAATGGGGGCAGAGATAATATCGGTTTTCTTTGGATTATGTTTTCATTTTGACTTCTTCTCAGGCAACCAATTGCACACTGACTTGCCAAACCCTGTTCTTTATCGAATATTTTCACGAATCAAAATTCCTGCTTTGAATGAAAAGTCCCCGCTTTCCTCTCAAAGAACATTTAGGATGAGAAGCATTTTAAAACCATGGACATCTCTTAAAAAACACTATCACTAATAATCTCACTATATAAGAACTACAAATATGTGCAAATGGAAGATAGACAGAAGAAAATATCAGCGCCCGTACGTGTAAAGGCAAACTAGTAAAGGAGTTAACGTGGTCAGAGTTTCAGTGTGGCTTTATCTCGAACACGCGACCCTACTGAAGAAATGTGGGCTACTATAGTCACGATAAAGGTTTATAAGAATTGACCTAAATTCACAAAATTATTGTCGTTCCATAACTTTTTAGGGAAGGGGAAAATTAAACAAACAAAAAAATAAATGCTTTTTGTTAACTGAATTCTTGAACATATCTCTTATTAGAAAGGTAATGTAAGGGAAGACTCAACTTGAAATGAATAGAACAGCGATTCTTTCAGCCCTGTATGGCCGCGGTAGCCAGTGGTGGGTATCACCGTGGCCCCTTTTCCCGGTTCGGGACCACTAAAGCCCGCCGTGTAGGGCAGCGATGCACGTTAAATCTGTCGGGGCTGAAACGTCCTCCTTTGGGTTGGGGTGAGGGGGGGGTGCCAGCTCGGGTGTCGTCCACGTCCTTGACCATGGTTAAAATTACGTTCCCCCAAAAAAAGCCCCTCTTTAGCTGAACAGGTACGTTAATATTCTCTCAATCTCTACCACGGGCCCTTTTTTTTTTAAATTTTTAATTATACTCTAAAAAAAACCCCCATCCGAAACCAACCTTTGGGCCCTTTTTATAAAATACAAAAGGGGTATTCGTGGATACTTGTTATTCTTTAGGACAGAGGGGAAGTGTATTGAATAAAAATTTTTTTTAAACTAATTTTTATTGAGTGTCCCCCAAATTTTAATTTGTTAAAAGTGTACCCTAAAAGAAAAAAAAAAAAAAATTTTAAAAAAAAAAAAGGTCAAAATTTTTGGAATAGATTAAAAATTTTTTTCAAAAAAGGGGGGAATTATTCCAATGAATTAAATTTATTCCCCGTGTTAACATGGAATTTTGGGGATATTGAAAAAAAACCAAGAACAATTAATGGTTGGCATTCTTTTTTAGAAAAATAAAAAAATTTTCTTGACTGCTTTAAAAATCCCCCTTATACACTAGTTGCAAAAAAAGCCCCTTTCTTGATGCCTTCAGAAATAAACTTAGGGAAAAGAACGGGGAAAAAAACTATTAACAATCTGAAACTAAATATAAATACAAACTCTCACAGGATTTTATAACTTTATAATAAAATTGCTTTTAAAGTTCTTTTTGGTAATAGTTTGGCTTTTTTAATTTGAATTATGTATTATACAAGTCAAACTCAAAAGCTAATGAAGGTGATATAAGCATGCTCCTTTTTTTATATATATAAGTGATCTGGAAAGAAAAAAATCACCGAAGGTTATACTTACGCGTAGGGAATTACTATAATTATGCTTATAAGCTGCATTAAACATGAGAGCTATACAAATATACTTTATACAGTTTAATGTTGTCAATTTTAAATTGATAGCAATAAGCTATACAAAGAGAATTTAAAAAAAGTTTTTGCTAAATATTATTTTCATTTTTAACAAAATTTTATAATTTGGGAAATTAAAATTTTTTAAAATAGAAAAGTTAGTAAACTTATTAAAAAAAAATATAAATTCGGGGGTAAAAAGGGTATTTTATTAAACAAATATAACAAAATTTTTTTATTAAAATTTTTCTTTTAACATTCAAAAAATTTAAATAAACAACTAAATAACACAAAATCGTGATTTCAAAAAATTTTCCTCCCCGCAAAATTTTTTTAAGCGTTAAGGCTCTTAAAGCAGGAAAATAAAACGAATTATAAATAACCGTATTATTTTTCCATGACCCCCGTTTAGTCTTGCTTAACTCTCATGCTACTAGCACTTCCCAATAAGGAAAACTATTTTTTTCCCCGACATCTTCCTTCTTCATTTACTAAAACCGTAACTGCAATGTCAAACAGCATTGCCTTCACACTTCGTCCACCCCTTTCTCACGCAGCACCCCCTCACACACTTTTCAAGCACTAAAAGAGGTCCAATCGCATCGCATAATCTGGATGAAGCATTTGCTAATTGTTTTCCCGCGCAAAGGAGTGCATCCTACGGTAATTTTTGTTGACAACTTTAATGAATTTGTAGTAATCAAATTTTCGCAAAACGCATCAGGGGAAAATTGGACACTTTTCCCCCCTTTCCCCCTCTGCTACCCTCCCCTTTCCCGCTCTTAACTTATTTCCGATCGAAAAGCCACCTCAGAAGGTACTATAATTACGGATAAACAGAAAAAACAAAAGCAGGTGGGAAAAAAAAAGGGGGGGTCATTTAAAGGAAAACAGCACACACACATGTTTATCGTTTTCTCAAAAATTTTTTAAAAGGGGGGGTTTGGAAATCGGGGAAAGGGGGGAGGGTGTAGAAGGTTTCAGTTCGAATCTTACCCCTTTTTTTTTCACCTCATGTTCTATCCTTTCTTCATCCCTCCCTCCCCCCCTTTTTCAAAATATTCCAAAGGGAGGGTTCGTAATTAAAGGTACCTGGTGTTTGTTCAGAACGTTCTCTCTATCGCTTACGCAATAATTTGACTCTTCGGATTTTTGCTGTAGGAAATAGCTTTTCTATTTGATGCATCCTTTTCAACCCTAAATGCAATTTTTTAATTTTTTAAAAAAAATTTTTTTTTTTTTTACACCAATGTTAAGCAGAAGGCGAATGTTAGATGTCTAATGATTCTTAGATAAAAAGGTTTCGGATTTGATGCGTTAAACTAAAAAAAAAAAGTCGATTTTTATTATTTTTTTGTTAAGCGAATAGATTTTTTATTTTTTTCCCTCCCTTTCCCTTCTTCCTCAGCGTTGAGTCTATTTTAAATTTTGGGGCCCTAAATTTTTTAATGTTTTCTCTGGGGATTTTTTTGTGGAGAAAATCGAAAAAAATCTCGTTTTTATAATGCCCTTCAAGGTTTTTTTTTCACCCCTACTTTTTTGGCAGAAAGCTTTTTTTGTTTTTCATTAGGTGAAAACCCTCATTTTTCTTTTATATTCAATGTTTTTCCCATCTCCTAAAAATAATTTTGGTTCTCATAGAAATTGATTATAATAAAAGGAGTATTTGAAGTTTTCCACTGGTGGCAATAATTGATTTTTACTATTAATTTTTGTGGTAGATAACCAAAGCCTTCTCGTTGGGAGAGAATTATAATTTTATTTTTCATTATCCCTACCACTTTTTTACTAACCAACCTTTTATCTTTTTTTTGGTTTTTGGGAAAAAAAACAACTCTTCTTATTCTACTTCTTTTTTTATCAAATAGCCCGAATCGTAAAGAAAACCAATTAAGATGAAAAACATTTAATTTTTTAAAATCGTTTAAAGGAAGTTTTTTCCCCCCGTGGAATTCGGGAATACTTTGTGTTTTTTTAAAAAAAAATTAAAAATCCCGTTTCTTTTTTTTGTTTATTTTTTTTTAGATTTTTTTTTTTTTGGGGGAAATTTTTTTAAGTTATTCTGGTTTTCTTTACATTATGATGAAAAAAACTAATTACGGTATTAACATAAAAAAAAGTGCTTTTTTTTTCTTTGTGCACAATTACATTATACTTAAATATTTTCATTGGGGGAGGATGATTTTCCCCCTTAGATTTTAAAAAGGGATTGATTGATTTTTATTTTAAATTCGTCACACTACTAAGTTTTTGGGGTTTTTGGGGGACAAGGACAATTTTTGTATATCGGTGTGTCCTTTTAAACTCAAATTTCTCTTTTAACACCAACGAAAAAAATTTTGAGCCTCACAGATTTCGCCCTTTAAAACCCTTTTCGGTCTTCAAAGGGGGCCAAGATTAAACCCACAAGTCGACAAGGGAGAGGTGCTCAAGAAATTAGCAACGTCGATTAACACGTGTTTTTAAAAAAAACCCTCTTTTAAACTGTCCTTAAAAACCCAAAAAAGGGTCGTAAAATTGTTTTTTTCAAATTTGCATTTTTGGGAGCTAAGCCATTTCAGACATGGAAAAATCCCAAGAGTGGAAAACTAAAACATTGGGGGCACCATCTGGGGCCGGGTTCCCCCTACTAAATTGTGACGTTTGAATTTTTTGTCAATTCAAACTCTGCGGGGTGCTAATTATCCGTGATTTAATTTTGTCAAGTGTACCAGAAAACCAAATTTTTAAACCCAAAAGGGTCTTTACATCCTTTCCGACATGCTCATAAATTTTTGCATCCCGAAATTTTATCGACTTCCCGCTGGGGTAGAACCGCAAAACCTGCTTGGGGGGCGGGCACGTTCAAAACCCCGGAAAAAAGTCTTTAAAAAACAAGTTTGCTTTGATTGATTCCTTCTATATTTCAGCTTTTCAAAGATTTGTTAGTGGACAATATTACCATATTTATACTAAATATCATGAAATTCAAATTGTATTCATTATTTTTTTTTAAATTATTAATAAAAAAAATCCAGAGCGTAATTTTTTGTCTAGAGCTGGTGAATAAACATCACATTTTAACGAAAAAAGAGAAGGGTTGCCCGGGAATTTCGAAACGTTTTTTTCCCTCAAAAATTGAGAAACTGGGGAAAAAAAATTTAGTTCCTTTTTTTACTTTTTATTTTAAAAAAAAAATACGCCTTTTAAACGGGGCCCGGGAATTTTATGGAATTAAAAAATTTTAGATTAATACAAAAATTAAAAAGATAGAAATGCACATGGATTTTATCCCAATAAGTCCTTTACTTAAACGGCAGTGTTTTATTTTCAAAGTTTGTTGCAGTCTCAATTTATTGAAGTATCTTCACACAGCCCTTTTAATTTATAATTAGATTAATAGTTTTCTTCTTTTTATTTAAAGTTTCCATTTTATTTAATAAATATATATATATAAAAGCCACCCCTTTGCTTTTATCTTACTTTTCCAAAACAAATAAAAAAAAAAGTATTAATATTTTCGTCTGAAAACTACCAAAACCCGGGGTGTATAACGCCTTTTCCCAAGCTAAATTTTTTAATTTTTTTTATTTTCCCTCCACATAACAAGCACAAAGGGAAACCCTAAAAAGTATGTTTAAAATATTTATTTTTTTAAATTTTTAAAACCGAGGTATTATCCCAGGATTTTTAAAAAATAGTATATTTCTAGAACTACAACCCTGTTAGCTATGTCATTTTTTTTAATAAAAAGTATTTCGATCTCTGTCGAGGTCTAATTTTTTTTTTTTATGTAAATTTTTTATTCCTCTTTTTATTTTTTTTTATTTTAAATTTTTTTATCATTTTACCCCTTGTTTTTAAGGGTACCTGAAAATTTTTATCTTATTTTTGTGTTTGGGTGCATTTTATCCCAAAATTTTTACATTACGTACAATAGGAAATTTTTTTTTTAAAACACCCGACTTGCTTAATACCATAAAATCAACAAATCTAAGATTCCTGCTGCGTAACTAATTTGATAAAATCTGCAAGTTCAAGATTCTTTCCCCATCTCAATTTTTTAAAAATCCCAAAAAAAACCTTTGCCTTTTTTTCCCTAAAAACTATGTTGATATTTTGATTTTTTAAAAAATCAACGTAAAATCTGTAAACCCAAATTTCATGCTGTGTGGACTTCATTTAATAAATTCAGTAAGTTCAGATTATGTTATTTGCTAAAACCTGTTTTTTCCCCAAAATTTCTCTCCTCTTTTTCCTTCTTATAAATCTACAAAAAAAATTAACCCCATTTTTCCTGTTGATTTGCTAAAATATGTAAGCCTAAAAAATTCATTCAGCGTATCTTTTTTTTCATAAAACCCAACCCCAAGATTCATTTCATTTATAATACAGCCCAAACCTGTTTACTACTGAATAAAATAAAAAACCTTTTTCTCGATTGATTGAATAATTTCACCTGCCCGTTTTAAACTACACGGGTTTTTGGGGACGGCCCCGTCATTTTGAACCGGGAAGTATTGGGGGCACCCGACATCCCCCTTTTCCCAACTTCCACCACCAACGGGGGGGACGTTTCCCGCTCTCGACAGATTTAACGTGTTCCCCTGCCCTACACGGGGGTATTTAGGGTACGGACTCGAACTCTGACCGGGGGAAACCCCGATCCATTTCCTATACCACTCGTCTACCGCGACCACAACAGCCTTTATTTAAAGAATAATAAACCCAGAACTAATTTAAATTTTTTCAATAGCCAAAAACTTTTTTTTTATTTGTTTCGATTAAAAAAAGAACTTTATTTCTTTTTAAATAATATATCCTTTTTTATCAGAAAATTTAAGACTTTTTTTTGGGAAAACCGCAAATTTTAAGGAAAGGTACAGTATTTTTGGGCTTTGGGGGAAAAGGGCATGGGTTATTTGGTTTTGGAAAGCAGTAGGGGGTTTTCGGGAGCCCGGGGGTCAAAGGTTTTTCGGATCCTTGGGCAGGATGTCATGAGTTCGAGCCCAAATAAAAAAGCCGTGTGGGGGGAAAGCCAAAGTTAAATGAAAGGGGTTGGTTGGTGTGGAGTTAGGGGAGGAGGTGCCAACTCAGGTGTCGTCCATATCCGGCCGGAAATTTTAAAACCCCGAAACAAAATCCAAACTCCCCAAATTTAATACAGTAAGGGGAAACCCTTTTTTGGGAAAATCCTTTTCAAAAATTTAGATTTTCCAACACCTTTTCATTTTCTTGAAAATGCGAAAACATAATTAATGCAGCAGGATGTAAATGACGCAGTGTTTTCTTCTCTGAATCAAGCGGAAAAAAAAACATTTTTGAGCTAGGAATAAAAAAAAAATTTTTTTTTAAATTTCAAACGTCTATTAGTAAAATTTTAGAATTCCCAATTAGCTGGCCCTTAGTTGTTCGCTAATAGTATTTTAAGATGCTGAATAAAAAGTGTGTAATTTATTATACGGATATTTTCTGTTTTGTTAAAAACAAATTTTAAAAATTTTAAAAAATTTGGTTTTTGTGTGTTTGGGGGAAGAAAAAAATGTTCGTTCTCGATGAATTGGTTAAATGGAGATCCACAACTGTATTTGCACGAAAATATTTTATTCGCTTTCTATTTATTTCTATAAGAGTTTTAAAGTACTTAAGATTACACTTACCACAAAAACTTCACTTTTTCTAACAAAACATGGGCAACACATGTCTTGAAGCTTGTTTAAACCATTTTACATGTTTCACCACAATCTGACAGAAATTAAATTCAGTGTATCTTCCATTTTTAGTACCCTATGATCGAGTGGGAAGATGAGTTGCGGTGCAGGAAGAACAGAGGAAGCGACACATTAAATTTGGGAAAGTTTTAACGTCGATGGCTGCCAGCATTTAATCAATTGGGGGGGGTTTAAAAAAAGCGAAACACGTTCAAAAAATTCTTTTAACTTAAAAGGGGGCTTTTAATTCTTCCCCCATTGCGAAAAAATGGAGTTATTGATTTGATCAAAGGGGAAAGGTTAATTAAAGGGGGTGGGGAAAAAAACCCCCGGAGGTGGGCATTCTTCCCTCAGGGATGGTTTATTTTAAGTATTATGAACGGTTCTTAAAATTACTCAAGGTGTTTATAACAGAAATGAATTATAACCGTATACGTTATTCGTTGGAATAGCGACTGAATAGCAAGAGAGTTTTTAGCTTTATATATTTTTTTTTTTTGATTTAAATAAATTCCGTTGATAATATAATTAATAATTCATGTCAAATGTTTTCGATGTTTTCTGTTAATATCAGAGCAGACACTAGCCTTTTAATTGCTAATTGATTTTGAAAAAATTTTTATCGATTTATGTTTGCATTGTTTTAGATATCCTTTTAAAAAAAAATTGTACATTCTTTTCCTTATACAATGCAAATACTTATTTAAATCTCGTGTATTTTTTTTACTTATGTGTGTTAATGTTGTTAACAAATACGTCTT
>BMAV01015565.1:0-80349 GCA_019973955.1 Trichonephila inaurata madagascariensis
AGTTTACTACACCATAAAATATGCTAAAAAAGGTAATAATTTGAAGTTTCCAGATATATTTACTAATTAGAGGAGGAAAAATTCTAATCACATAAGAAAAAGTTCGTTAAATAGAAAATGTTCTTCGATATTTGGAGGTAATTTTTTGAAGAAAACAGTAAAATGTTCCAGGTAAAAATTCGCAGAATAGAGGAATTTGCAAGATAAAGGTTCGTTTAACCCTAAAACGTCCATCGATGTCAATTGGACATCCGAGCCTTTAGTTTGTTTTCCTTTCCGCATTTTTGAAGGGATTTTGAAAATTTTACATGACTTTGTTATTTTCAATGGTGATTACACAGGAAAAGTTTTGTGGTTCTTGGTTAATTAGGAGATATTTTACGTCTGAATATACCTAGAACGTCCGCTGGTGTCGTACTGACACCAAAGCAAGCTGTCGTTCAGCAAAAGAAAGTTCACCTAGAAGATACTATTAGTAAAACAAACTTTCGGAAATAATATCGCCCATTTATTTGGCCTAGAATGCAGTGTTATTACGTTCACAGCGGAAATGTGTCAGTTATACTAGAATTGTTGCGTCCGTTTCTTTTCATAACATTTGCTTATATTCTATTACGTTCAAATTATGTAAGTGCAAGAGATTTGAAAAATAAGGTAAATACTAAATTTAAAAGAATTACAAATTCAACAAAACACAAAAAAGTAGGAAATTAAAGAGTGCAATGGAAATGCAACTAAAAAAATTCGTAGCTCTTGGATGAAAATTGTGTGCGAAAAACATACGGAAAAAAAAGTAATATCACTTTATTCACTGCAAATGAGGCAAGTACAAAACATTATGCATAAAAATAATAAATAATGATGAAAAAACTCGCATTTTCACAAAAATTACGATTTTGCTTATTATACTAATATTTATGAATATCACTGTTTTATTTCATTTTACAAGATAAAGTAATTTGTTTCGTTGCAGTTTTTTTTAATGATATAAAGGATTATAATATATGATAAATACATAAAACAATTTTACAAAGTCTTAAAACTAAACCTTGCTGAATATTAGTACAACAATTATTTAGTTATTACAATTATTTTATACATTTTAATGTACGGTGTCGAAACGACTCCGGCGGACGTTTAAGGGTAATTGAAATCCCGGACATTCTAGTGTGAATGGTCCGACTGTATATTTTGACAAAGAATTCCCAAATGCACTTATGCTTCACGAATCAAATGCAGTCATGTAACTGAGAATATTAAAGATACCCTGCAAAATCAGGTTTGGTCAGGGCTAAGGATTCTAGGGGGCCTAGAGCCTGACTGACGTCAAGTACGACTTGGAGCATAACGAAACAGTTCAGCAACCTTTCACCACGTTATCTTCAAACTCGAATCCGACTATCATGGTGTTGTAGGCAAAAGCGGAATTCATCAGTAAACACAATGGAGTTCAATTCCATTGTCCACTCTCACCACTCATAACTCCATTGGTGGAGCAAACGCCTGTGGTTTCCAGTTAAGGGTAAACATTGTAATAAAAGACATTCCATTTTGTTTCAAATGGCGTCGAATGGTACGAGTGGACACCGAAAGATGAATAACAGACTGAATCTATTCTGTTATGGTTCGTGATGTGGCAGCGCGATCTAACACTGCCATCATGGACAGTAGTGCAACGAGGTGGGTGAGATCAACCCAGTCAGTCTGTCGTTTCCTCTTGCATCCAGTGACGATAGATCTGCATCACAGTTGTTTTTGGTTTCCTTCAACACGTTGACCGATTTCTCTGAAGAATAATACAGAATCCCTATAGGCTACTATTCTTCCTCTGTCGAATTCAAAAACTTAGTCAAAAGACTCTCGATGTTTTCCACGAGACACAGGTAAACAGCTTAAGAGGAAAAAAAACCGCATGAAAAAACTGTTTTACTTCAAATTGTCAATCTGTTCTGCAATTAAATAGCGCTTGCGGGTGGCGCTACGGTCACCCACAATGTGGGTTAGTTCTATAATGCTTATGATTTGCATATTTCATTGTCACCAATGCATGATGTAAATTTCACATGGTTTTTATGCTTCCTTCAGGGTGTTGAAGTTTGTGACGCCAGCAGTGTACTCTTGCAAAAAAAATGGGAATCGTTCTTCAACAAATGCCAAATCACACTGATGATCCTTTGTAGTCATATAACGTAATATAAACAATTCTGAAATATATGACATTGTCTGAGAGATATCAGGCTTAAAATTTTATGTTTTTGAGCCCTTTTAATATAATTTTATGAATGACAGTAAACGCATCTCACTTAGGACTGACAACTGACATAAGAGGTAAGCTTTCACAGCATGTATAATGAATTTCCTATTCTCTTTTAAAGCTTGATTTTACTTTCGGCTTGCTTACAATGGGGTATAACTCATTTACACAAGAATTGGGAAGTCTCTTTTTGGTTATATGCTCATTCATATGGGCTCTCAATTTTGCTATTCACATGCAACTCTGTATGTTGAATGGGATTTCAAGTAATTCGTAATATCCTGTTTGTTATTGTTACTTATGTCACCTGATTGATAGTAACATCGGATCAAGGCCCACGAAAATTTATCGCGGCTGGCCCAGATATTTGCATTGTTATCCTTGCTTTTTAGCCCCGCGGTAAGTAGATTTTGCCCGGTCCACCGCAATTTTTAGGAGAACACCCTGGGGGGGGTCAGAGGGGGCCCCCACCTCTTCCCTTTCCCCAACCTCACAAGGGGGCTTTGGGGTCGACGGTTATATAGGCCCTTTCCACGAAGGCACTATACAAACAAACATCCTCCTTCCGGGATTCAAACCCAAGCCTACGGTACCGCAGTCAGCGTCGCTAACCACTATACCGAATGGGTATGGGTGGCTCATAACATCATAAAATGCTTCATCGATGGCACACATTGAAAATCTTGCAATGAGCTTGAATTGTTGACAGCTGTGCGGAATGTATAAAGAGCAATGTTTACCTCATACTTCCAGAAGTACTGAATTTATGTCCTCCTTCAAAAGGGTGACATGTCTTTCAGATGTTCCGAGTACAGTACTAAATTCAGTTTCCCAAATTAGGGGGATTTTATACACACAGACACACAATGTTCAAATTTTATCAATTAAAAAAAAAATCAATGAAAATTAAAGGGAAATTAAAAAAAAACGTAAATGTGAAATGGT
Source organism: Trichonephila inaurata madagascariensis (assembly GCA_019973955.1). NCBI lineage: Eukaryota > Metazoa > Arthropoda > Arachnida > Araneae > Nephilidae > Trichonephila > Trichonephila inaurata. The sequence goes on from BMAV01015565.1 coordinate 3,200, forward strand.
TAAAAACCTGCATACCTATATACGTGGGACAGTCATTTGGGGGGAAATAGATGGGGGGGAAAACGTACGATGCTATGATAGGACCTATTATGAAGCCTAAATTCATGAATACCATATTTGTGCCATATAGGAATTTTTTGGGGGTCCCATGATACGGGGAGGACATGAAGGGCCATAGGGGAAGGGCCCCGGGGGGGACATATCTTTTCCAGCCAGAAGGTATTCCTCATTTGTCTTTTTCTTGCTGGTCAGCTGGAAGTAGAGGCCGATTCCGGCAGAGACGAAAAGCATTGCTACGAGAAGAATGTAATCCACGACACTCAGTATGAGTTGCTCGTTCTTCATTATGGAGTCTGCAATGTAGAACATCTATGAATATAACTTCGAAAAATGAAATTGTTAATATTCAACTACCAGTTTCGGGTTTTTTTTTAATTTAAAATTTGGGATGTGGAGAGAGGGAGAAAAAGAAATTAAAATATGTAAATTCAAAATACTTTTTTTTCTCGTAAAAATTTCGAAAAATAATTTTTTTTAAGAATTGGCAATATTTTGTCTTTTTTTTTTATTACTCTTCAATTTTATTTTTTACTAGTAATAAAGAAAAATTAAAAAATGTTCATCATATTTTACATTTGATTATTTTAATGGAACTATTGAGCGCGTGGAACTATTGATCATAATTTATAAACAGTTAGTATTCAAATATTCTACTTTAACGTCAGACCTAGTCATTTTGATAAAACTCTGTTACTGATTTTGATAAAGAGTCTTACTCGTGTTTTTTGCTTCCGCGTTGATAAGATTAAGGTATCCGACTACGTTCAGAACCGTGATTTTGCAAAAGAGTATAAATGGATAATACTTATGATATTTAGTGTCACTTAGATTAGAAAATGTATATAAAATTGTTTTAAGAATAGTATTACAATAAAAAATTTTTTTAAGAATAAATTTTTAAAAAAAGATAAAATGAATGACTCATTTTCAAAATATTCCTTTTTGGGAAAAATTTTTTCTATTATAATAATATTTTGCCTTTATATAGCTCAGACCCTCTACGAGGTCAACTAGAAATTTTGAAAACATAAAAAGAAGTGGGTTTATCCATGTTTTACGCAAAAGAGTTTTTTAAGAAAAAAAACCATGTTATTTTAATTGGTTGTAAATCTGAAAATAAGTGGATTTTTCAAAAATCCCAGTTGAGCCACTGTACAGAGGTCTGAGTTATATACGGGCAAAATATTATTAAAAAAGAAGCATTTTTCAAAAAAAGGAGAACTTTTAAAAAAAATTGGTTATTCTAATTTAAATTTTTTTGCCGAAGTTTTTGATTTTAAAAAATTTTTTTGTCAAAATGCCCTTTAAAAACCCAATTTTATACGGATTCGTATCAAAAAGGGACACTAAATATCATGAAAATTACCTATTTTTGCGCTTTTTTAAAATCACGGTTCCGAACGTAGTTGGATACCTTAACGCAGCGCTCCATAACTTAGGTGTGATGTTTAATTTTAGAAATCTGGTTCATTCCTTAGGATCCTGGGTCCATTTTGAAATCAGTTCTTCAAGATTATCGTATAATAAACCATAATATTAAATGACAAGTTCTTGATCGGAATTTTCAAAAAAAAACTTACCAATAATATTATTTTTAGGTTTTTTTCGCTTTTTTTGCTTTCCCTTTTTATTGATGGCAAAAAAAAGGTTTTCCCACAGCTTATTTTTTTAAAAAATAAATACCGAAAATGGCTAAAATATAATTTTCAGATACTTTGAAATATTTTCACTATATTTATTTTTTTAAAAAAAACTCTTGCGTTTTAACAGCATTTTATTTTATTAAATACAACGCAGAAACTGAAACAAAGTACAGAAGAGAAGTTAGTAAGATTATCATGGATATCTAAAGAACGCTGTTGCTTGTGCTTAACGGTTGATTCAATAGTAATGTGACCAATTTCAAAGTATCATATTTTATTGAATTGTTATTTACATGAAAGTTTTAATGTGGATTCTTTTAACATAGTACACTTTACGTAAATGTTTAGACCAAACCAAAATAGCTTTTTTGACATTTTTAGGGGCATTTTTCCAACTTCCTCCTTGATTACTTTTTGATGCAATTGAAGTGTTTTTACTTTACGTCTCCTTAATTGTTTTTTTATGTATCCCCATAAAAAGTAATCACAAGAAACGAAGTCAAGGGAGGGTTGTAGTCATTTCTTGTTTAGAAAAAAAAATATTTGTTTTATTTTCGGCCATTTTATAGTTGATTTTGCAGTATGACTTGGTGCTTGAATCTCTCTCTTTCCTCGAGGGTAAAAACGTTTACCTTCTTTAATCATGTTCTCCAAACTTAATTCTGATAGTATTTAGCATCAATTTTAGCCTTTGGTTTTACAAAAATATAGTTTCATTAAGCCTTAAGAGCACATCCCCATCCATACCATAGCACCTGATGGCCAGATTGCCTTTTCAAAACAGCTGCATCTTTGCAACGATTTTCTTGTGAAATATATTGTATTGTCGTTTTTCCTGTTGTGGACGACAGATGAAGCAGTGCTTCAACAGAAGTTATCCATGTTTTGGATCTGCTTTTGCACAGCATGAAATAAAGTGGGAAAGAACGTTTTATTCGCTTTTCTACGGTCTTTGTAGGCATTCGATGACAGACTGGTTTATTCACTTTTTATAAACAATTTTCTTTATCTGAAGACAAATTGTCGTTTTATACCTGTAGTTTTTTCAAAGTTATTTGACCAGAAAATTTTTCACACGATAAGTCTTTTTTAGCTGCTTTTTTTTATTTTCACCAAGAATTTCCTTTCGTCTACTTTTTTTTCTTTGAGCTTTTTATTTGCCCAAAATTTTAATTTTTTTGAAGTTCACATATAATTCATGAAAAAAGTTTTTCCCATTTTTTTTAACTGCTTTATTTACAACAGAACTTGAGTAACCATCTTTCAAAAGTTTTATAATTTCGTTTCGGTTTTGAGGATCTATAATTTCGAATTCATACATTATTCCCACCAATAAAAATCTAAAAGCTTAATATCTTTTTGGGAAAAGGAACCGGAAACGTTTCCTCCATCCCATATCGAAATGTCTTTTTGGGGCCCTTTAAGGGAAAGTCCGGATTGAGGGGCTTCCTGATTGGGGGCTGTAAGGACCCGGAGAGTGATTAAGGTGACTGCTTTGGGAAAAATCCCAAAATGATGGAATTTTTTTTAGAGTAAGTGGGCAGAGACCGTCTGCTATTGGTCGAAAAAAATAACAGTGAGTTAACACTCTATTCCCGCCTTGAAGAGGAACAATATTGGTTGGAAAGAGTGCTTGCCTGTCGAGGTTTAAAATTAGAATAATTTAAAATTAAGAAAAGGGAAAGATGAAAGTAAAATGAAAAATTGGAAATGGTCATTCGCCACGATTGGAAAGACGCAATTAATTTTCAAGGGGGATTATATGAGTCTAGAACACCAATAAAAATGGATCGATTGGTGATTTCAACGATTCATTTTTTTAAATAAAACTGGTAATACAGCGATTAAAATTAAGTTATTACTTCCAATAATAACAATTGTTAGAATGGTAATTTTAAACGTTTAATTTTTAAAACATATTTGTCAATGAAGCAATTAAAGTTTACCATAAATAATTATATATTCTTAAATTGGTCATATTTATTTTGAATCAGTTTGTATTTCAAAAAATTTCAAAATATTGAATCATTTATTTTATTTCTACAAGAATCTATATGCATATTTCAAAGGGTCACAATTAGTGTCATTTTTAAAGCTTTACATTACAACATTTTGAAAGCACTATTTAAGGGGAAAACTATTTTGGCAATTGAATACCTTTCTGATCATAATTGCTACTACGTTTTGGAGTGTAGTTTGGTATTTTCTTTCTTGCGCTAGGTGACCGAGTTAGTTGAGGGGCTCTGATCTCAGTCGGAGTTGTTTCTGTTGAATCCTGGATTCCTGGCATTGTAGAGAGGCCTATACACGTTTAAGGTATCCGACTACGTTCGGAACCGTGATTTTGCAAAAACGTGCAAATGGATAATATTTATGACATTTAGTGTCACTTAGATTAGAAAATGGATATAAAATTGTTTTAAGAATAGTATTACAATAAAAAAAATTTTAAGTACAATATTTTGACAAAAAATTAACATAGAATGACCCATTTTCAAAATATCCTCCGTTTGTAAAAAATGTTTCTGTTATAATAATATTTTGCCTGTATATAGCTCAGATCTCTACAGAAGCTCAACTAGAATTTTTGAAATACATAACTTAGAAGTGGGTTTATCCAAGTTTAACGACAACAGAAGGAAAAAATTTTAAGAAAAAAACGCCGATAGTTATTTCAATTGTTTGTAAATCTGAAAATAATATGAATTTTTAAATAATCATAGTTGAGCCTCTGTACAGAGGTCTGAGCTATATACAGGCAAAATATTATTATAAAAGAAGCATTTTTCACAAAAGGAGAACATTTTGAAAAAAAGGTTATTCTAAGTTAATTTTTTGCCGAAATATTGTATTTAAATAATTGTTTTTGTCAAAATGTCCTTAAAATAATTTTATACATGTATTCTAATCTAAGTCACACTAAATATCATGAAAATTATCCATTTATGCGTTTTTTTTAAAATTACGGTTCCGAACGTAGTCGGATACCTTAAAAGTTTTCAACTGCTTCCTTCTTAGAAAGGAAACGCGATACGCAGATGTATGGGATAACAAAGTGGTTCAAAGTGGAGGGGGTAGTTCGAACCTTTCACATTAAACCTAACTCCCGAGTATGTAGTATGAAGATGATGGCGCACCGCAATTGAAAAATGTGATATTGCACCATTGTTTATAAGCCGCACGTTCTGGTGTGCAATGGCTTGTGCTCCCTACAGAGACTCCGGAAGGACGTGTTGTCGTTTGTCGTCCCCGTACAACCTACTATCATCCCTCTGAATTTGTCGGTCGAATTCGGCAACACCCTGTATAAATTCATTACCAATTTCCTCAAAAATCTCAATTAAACAAAAACAACCTTTCTTTCTGCGTGAATTTCAGAATAAAAATACTTAAAACTCTCAAATGAATTATTAGCTAACTATAAATTTATAAATTAAAAACACTATTTAGGCTTGCTTACACCAGTAATGAATTTAATATTTGTTTATCATTCTTTCGATCTATAATCCCCTTGTCATTATTTTTAAATGTTATCGCAGTTTTATTAATTTTATTTATTGCAAACTGTAGGATTGTTTGAAGTAAATTTTCGTAAATTTATATATAGTGTATGTTTATTGAGTATAAATGGGAATTTTTAGTTAAAGGCTACAGGAATTAAAATCGATTTAGAAGGTAAAATGTGAATTTTATAAGGAGTAATAACAAACAGTAAAAAAAGAAAGGTAAAAAATATTAGTTACTCACATAATCTGTACCACCCTCTAAGGCAAAATCCTGGGGAAAATGAAATTTTGAAAAGGAAATGAAAACGGATTATTAAAATATTTTGCTTTGTAATAATGAAATACAGGTTTAAATTCATTTAACGCGGAATGCGGAGATGAAACATATATTGCAGCTTCCAAAGTCATAATAATTTAATAATTTCACATAAGAATAGAGATTTGTGACGTGACAAAAAATAATTAAATTAAATCTTCTTGTCATCTTAACAAAAAAGCATATGAGATGCTCGATATCATTATATCAAATGACTTTTCTGTATTTTTAGGGTAAATATAAGTAAGTTCTGAGACACAAAAAATTAAAACACACGTCTTCCTTCAGAGTTTTATGATTGAATTTCGGAAAACAAACTATATATCATCTATAAATATAGGTATTCTATGGAGTCAAAAATTTATATTTTGCATCCTTCAAAATGCCCTTTTAAAATGATAGAAAAATACGGTTGTGTGTTTCATAAGCCATTCAGGATGGGGTGATTTAAAAAGTTCATGTAAAATCATTACTATGATACAATATGCCGAATTTATAATTTGAAATCATTTCTAATTCCATACGTTCCAAATTCAGATCACACAGGCATAATCATGGGCTTCAGAAAGAAGAAAGCGAGATTGATTGTGGGCTTTGAAAGTTAAAATGCGTAATCGAACATGTGTGATCATGGACCTGAACTGGACAAAATTAAGAGATTTGAGCCAAGTTAGAGGAAAGTTTAACCCCTTGCGTACGATGTAACTAGGGATTGCAATATCGGACCAAAAGCTCAATACCGGTATTCGGTGTTTTCTTAGATCTTAATACCGGAATAACGGTTTTAATACCGGTAGTAGAAATTTTAGGAAAAGGAAGAAAACACAGTTGTTTCTTTATTTTATTTTTGCCTGTTTTATTTCTCTAATTTATATTTAAGCACTTTTACACATTTTTCGGGTGGCATACTTCCGGACACATGTGTAAGAGAGAGTCCTATGTTCTCCAAATTTTTATCTGAATGGATATTTATATTTATATATATAAATAGCGTCTATTTCTTACATTCATCCATCCATTCATGAAATCTAAGACTAAAATTTTTCAAAATTTACTTTTTCTTCCACTAGGATAAAGTGGACAAGCTCTATGGCAAAAGTTTGGAATCTTGCTTCAGTTGCGCAAAGACTAGCTCGAAGAATTCCAATTGATACCTTGGACGACTAACTCGCATGATCTCAATAACATAAAAAAGAAGTTGGAAATGTTATGACACGACAGTTCAGATCTCAAAAGCCCTGTACAGCAGCGTTTCTCAAACTGTGGGGTGCGCCCTTGAGGGGAATAATTCTACAAGGGGGACACGAGCACATTGAGAAGTCGAAAACAAAAGATTATTTAAGAAAATTATTATTTTATGGAAAGAGTAAAGAAACAAAATACATTCTGACGTAATAAAAAGTAAAACACAAATTTACACTGAAATAATACACTTATAAACATATCAGTACGCATCAGTATTTTATAATTAATTTAACAATACTAAGTTAATAACTAAATTAAAAATTACCAGTGAATCCATGGGTTTGTCATACAAAAATTATATTTAAAAATTAATATTTATCTTGATAGTTTGTACGGTTTATAATTAATCCCTCAATTGCAGGTTAAAAATTATGCAACTTCTTCCCCAATGCCACCGTTTTAAGTAGGCGCGCATATGTGATATATTGGGGGGGTGGGGATAAAAGGAAAAAATAAGCAAATCCTCTGAAATAAGTAAATCCTTCGCAAACACCGTCAGTCCATTTATTGCATTCCAAAGCCTTCGGAATAACATTATGGACAACAGTGCACAGAAAAGATTGTACTTCGGAAAGACGTATATATACGTCCGGGATTTATCGTTTTGGTTGAGCGGGACGTTTATATACGTAGGTGGCACTTAAGAGGTGGAATTCGTGTTTTAGCTTCAGGGTCAAAGTATAGTGTTATTGAATTCAATATATTGTTATTGTATGGAAGGGGGGCGCGATGAAAATTGTGATTGAATATTGGGTCGCAAATAGTGAAAGTTTGAGAAGCAGTGCTGTACAAGGATTCAGAAATAGTGTGATCATTGTTAAGAAGTACCTCATTCCAGAACTTAATTGCAACAGCGTAATTTCAACAACCATAGTCAGACCACTTACAAGACACTTTAAACTGATCAAAATATTCCCTGATCGCTCCAAAAGTTACAGTATTGTCCTCACTGTCCTTGCATTAAACCTTTCTCTTATCAAAATTTTAACTATCCTTCTATATTGGCTAAACTCCATAACATAGACCCAAGTCCCATTGCTGTATTCGTCAAAGGTCTTCGCATCGCAAAGATTGTTTTGGATGTCTTCGATGTAATTTGATTTCTTTTCCCTTCTTAGATAGACAAAAAACAAAAATATATTGATAAGAAATTGTTTAATGTTTGTATGAATTTTATTCTTTTATCCAATAAGTATGTGAGAAATTTGTAAGGGTATTTACAACTGTCACAAAATAACGTCTCATAGAGTCTAATAGGATTATTTTGTGAAAGGGACATATATCTCTACATTCTTCAGTGTTCCGAAATACAGGAGTCAAGGTCTTCTTTTCCTGCGTTTTTGCAAAACATGATCCTGAAATGTTTTCTTACAGGTGTGTTTCAGGTTGAGATTTGTGCTGGAAAGAAAAAGCACAGAATTAACAATTATTTCTTGCCGTTTATTTTATAACAATACCATGGTTATCATTATCAATTTAAAAAGCGTAAAACGAGAGGAAATATAAATTAATTCATTGAAGGTTAAAATATATACTGTAGCGAACTAAATTTAAAGTTTGTAAAATTATGTTACTTAATATATATAAAATTATTGCAAATTAAAAATGAAATTGTAGAAAACAGAAAAATATAAGGAAAAGGCATTCCCATAATTGATACTTAATTCTTTTCATTTATTACGTAAACAATTGTATGCATATACAAACATTGATGGAAAAAGGAAAAAAAAAAAAAACTAAAATGAAGAAATTTCTTTAGATAACATATTTATTAGTTATGTCGAGATAAAATCCATTAGTAAATTTCTATCCATACCAAATAAGCGAGACATTATAATAAAAAAAAAACATAATATTGATTATAAAATTTCAGTTTGGTTATTATAGTTTTGCCAGTATTTTGGAAATATAAAAGTGAAATTTCAAAAGGAAATCCTGTCGACGTTAATGTTTTTCTCATATGACGGCAGAAAATAAAAATGAATTGTGATAAATTAATCGTAATAAAGGAAAAGAATAAATAATTTTGAATCAAAGAACGAAATGCGAAGAAAATGTAAAAAATATTCAATGATGTTTATTATTTGGAATTGCTGTGTAAAAGCTGCACACAAAATGTTTCTAAAAATAAACCGCTATTGATTTTTTGGTAATATATAAATGTATTCTAATATTTTCATTAGTAAATCTGTAATCCATGCATAAAAAATTTGAAACATTTAATATATATCTTACATTAATTGAAAAAAATAGCTTGGAAAACTTTCTAAAATGTTAAGCATACAATAATAAATTCAGTTTTTTAAAAATCTCATACTTTGTAAAAAAAGAAGTCATTTTATCGTATTGTAAGATAATATTTTGAAGCCCAATGGCTGAGTGGTTAGTGCATCGCGCTTCCACACCACAGGTCGGAGATTCAAACCCCGGGCTGGTCAAGGTTGACTGAGCCTTTCATCTTTCAGTTGCTCGATAAATGAGTACCAAGCTTGCTTGGGAACAGAACACTGGGGTTTCACATCAGACTGACCACTTGATCGGAACATCTGCTCATGCACCTCAGGGCCTATGGTCACATATACTGAGTTGGGCACAGTAGCCTTATCCCTAATAGGCTGTTGCTCTACTGAGTTAAGTTAAGGTATATATTTTTCAATTTTATTAAGGACGAATGCACACATTTAGTCTTTTAAAATATAAATTGTATTATTTCAAAAGATAAAAAAATACTATTTTATTACCATTGAATGTTTAAGCATTATTAGTATAAAAGTATTTAAGGTAAGGTAAACTTTGTGTGGTAAATAATTCCGACTGTGAAAGAACAGTAATTTGCAGGTGCTCCGAAATGTATCCTTGCACATAAAAAATAAATAGAACTGAACAATGATATGTACTTAAGATCTTTTATGCTCCATAAATAAATGTATCAGGGTTTTTTTAATCTAACCACAGTTTATTATGAAGCATTGCTGAGTTAACAGTCTGCATGGCTGTATTTGACTTTCCAGTACACCAGTGCCACAAATTGAGGGATAGGAATGTATTACTTTTCCCCAGCACCATAAAATGAAGCTTGGGTGGTTAGAGTTTGGTTTCATCAGTATGCTGCAAGTCGTCATATCTTTAATCCCTTAACTGGTTAGCCCGTGCACAGTACGGGCTACTGAAAGCTGGCCACAACAGATTTTCTTGCACGCTGTACGTGCACTGACATTTTCTTCTTTCTATCTTTGATTAGCATATACTTTTCTTATAGCGAGATTATTAGAGCTAGTGTACTCTTAAGCAATGCAGTTTGTCCCTGGTACTGAATTACTCCTCATCCAGGATTTCCTTGTGGTGAAGGACAATTTTTTTTTATTGAAGGCAGGAATTTAGATTCTTGAAAATTTTTGATAAAGAACAGGGGTTGCCGAGGGAATGTGCAAGTTGAGAAGAAATGAAAATGGAAAGCTAATCACAATTTTTCCTTAAGAGTTCCGTCTCGAAATATTTTTTATAGTTATACTAAAATAACGAGAATCTCGTTTTACATTATGTATTGGATGTTTTGTTGTGAAGCTACATAACAATTTCTTCATCAGAATTACATTGCTATTTTCTATTAAAAGAGTTAAAACGTTAAAGATAATTGAAGTTATACAGAAATAAAAATGACTTCAAACATTTTAATTAATAAAAGGTGAGTAATTCATTGCACTTACAGTCACATTTATGTCTGCTCCACTTGGTTTTTCATTAGTTTCAATCTTTATCGCTCTATATTTGTATTCTTGTCCCTTTTCTACCTTAGTCTGTGTTTTAAAAAATATTGTTCTAACTGGACTCAAATAAATTTCAGATACTTTGCTGGACTTTCCTATAAATGAAAGACATAAGATCGAACATATAGTTAAAACTGAAAACTATTTTAATGCAATTGCTTTATTAAGTAAAATAAACCCAAGATCAAGATCTTCTAAATCAAGTACCATAGAAAAAAAGGAATTACTTTATGAATCAAACATTAAAATTTCCTGTTTAATGTTTATCTATTACAAGATGTTATTAATCCAGCTGTTTTTACTTCGTGCGTGAGCTTGGGAAAAAGTTATTTCAAGCATTAGAGGATTTCATCACAAATGAAAATGAATAACTTCCGTTTATCGGTTTCAATATCTCTCTAAATCTCTTTAAACGACTTATTATTATATTCCTATTCACAGAATTTCTTTACTTGAGGAGAATACGTAATATCGCATGGGACCTACTTTTGCAGAGAAAAGTGCAGCAACTTAACGCGGTAAGATATTCAGCCACCCTGCCCTTATATCAGTCTGTGGTGGTGTGACATCTATAGAAACTAGTACCAAACATCACGCGAAGACGATCGTTTTGGCGTGGTCGATAAAGTACTCGCGTACGGAACGGAAGGTATCCAGATCGAAGCCTTCCTTCTTACATTGGTGACCCTGGCTATGAAAAGGAACCGCACTTTTCAAACGCCATAGTCGTGGCACCATCTATCCACCGCAAAAGCAACCAAGTCATCAAACATTGACGCAAATAAGCCGTCACTCAGCATAGCCGTCTCACACAAATGACGCAATCCTCAAGTCACGCACGATGACGCAACTTCTCACATACTCGCCACGAATATGGTACCGTTTGTTCACCTATTCGCTGAATCACTGGCATGGGAGTATGTGGCGGTGGGATATCTATATAAACTAGTACTAAACATCACGAGAAGATGATCGTTTTGGTGTGGTCGATAAAGTACTCGCGTACGGAACGGAAGGTATCCAGACCGAATCCTTCCTCCCTACAAGTCCATAATTGCAAAAAGATTATCAACTGAATAGTGACTCATATCTGACAAAACCACATTTTTCCCATCATGTAGGGCTCAACCGATATGCTTATGAGACCAACAAATGCTTTGTAGTCAGTGGCATGTTGTTAGTTAAGGCGCCTGAATCGTCCTTCCGCTATCGTTCATTAATACCACATTTCGCTGCAGTTGCTTTCCAGACACATCTGCCATGTCCCACATCAATTGTTGCTGTTAATTAATGCACAATGGTGTTTGTTTGGTCTGACTGACTTCCAGGGTTAGATTAACACACTTTTTTGGTCATTTTTCATTTTCTTCTAACAGGACCCGTTTCCACTCCCACAAGAAATAGACTGCCTCGGTAGCCGAGTGGTATAGGTATCGGATCGTGGCTTGTCTTGTCACGAGTTCGAGCCCAGTACCACTAAAGACCCGCCGTGTAGGGCAACGATGCACGTTAAATCTGTCGAGAGCTGAAACGGCCTCCCATTGGTGTGGTGTGGTAGTTAGGAGAGAGGGGGGTGCCAGTTCAGGTGTCGTTCACGTCACTTGACCATGGTTCAAAATTACGTTGTCAGTCACCAAAAGCCCTTATGTAGCTAAACAGTGCGACGTTTATATTCAATCAATCAATCATCCTACAAGAAATAGAGCGCTTACAAATATTGAACAATAAATAAAGTAAAACTAAAAAATATCTATTTTTATTGATACAAAATTAATTTGTATTTTAATATATATGTGTACGTTTATTTATTTTTGATTATTCATTATATGCAGGATGATCCATCAATGAAGGTTAGACATTTACCATTGACTTGTTCATGGTGGGAGATAATGCTGAAATTATACATTTTTTAAACATTTTTGACACTACAGGGGGCGGAATGTTGTAATACCATTATGCTTTCAAAATAGAATAACCAATGAATCTAACTATGTATATCATTCCGCATTCTAAACCTTTTAATCCTTACTTGAGTCGATAATCATGCTAGAAAACGTTTCAAATAAAGTACGAATTAAAGTCCTAGAATGCATGGCCCATTCATACATTTCTTAGGCAATGCTACTGTCATCTCGATAATTTAATATTGTAATCCTAAAATGTTTTTGACACCTCAGTGTACGATATATTGTATTACCATCAAATATATTTTATAACTGTTTGTGGTAGATATGTATTACACTAAGCACTATCTCCGTAAACCAATTTAAATTTGTATCAAATATTCCCAGAGGAAGATAGCAATTTCCAATTTAAGTAAAATTTTTTATTAGGAAGTAATTTCGATTTGCCTTAAACTGACACTGCTTGCTCATAACGGATGCCGAAATCAAATATTAAATTTACAAAGATGATATCATTGATACCAAATACAACTTAGTTCAAATTCAGTGAAGGATAAGTATGTATACGTTATGTTTTTACTGCAGTGTTTCTCAAACTGTCGGGCGCGCCTCCCTAGGGGGGCATGATGACCCTACAAGGGAGGCGCGAGTGTATAGAAAAGTCGAAAACCAGAGATTATCTTTAAAAAATTATTAATTTACTGAAGGGAAGCAAAACAAAATAAATTCCGACATAATAAAAAATAAAATACACATTTACACTAATATAATACACTTATAAATGAATGAGTAGTGCACAATGTGTTTCATTAGTTTAAGAGTACTAAGTTAAGAACAAATTTAATAATTACCAGTGACCCTATGGGTATGTCATAAAATTATATACAAAATTTAGCACTTATCTTGATAATTTGTACGGTTTATAATTAAAATCGTATTGTAGCTTTACGTTAAAGTATATTATTATTGAATTCATTACATTGTAATTGTATGGAAGGGGGGCGCGATGAAAATTGGGTAGCAAGTATCGAAAGTTTGTGAAGCACTGCTTTACTGTTAAATTAAATAACTGCTTACATCTGGCTTACCATTAAAATATATTTTTTGATATCAAATTTATGATATTGATCATATGATATAAATTTGTTCACTTCATAATAGTTTTAAATTCTTAGACGACTTCTTTATTTTTACACCTGTTTCAGGTAAAATGTTTTTCATTTTTTTTGTGTGTGTGAAATGTAATATAAACTTATTTTCTCCCATTTCTAATAATAATTTTTAGTTAATTCACAACTTTCTATAAATACAGCTTTCAAAAAGAAATATAATATTGTATTTTATTTTAAAAGGATAATAACAATCCGTATAGGTTATAATAATTAACAAAAGTTTTTTTTTAATGGATAGTGCACTTTTATACATCATTTAGTAATAAAAATGTAATTACTATCAATATCAAAAAATCTTAATTAGTTTCATTTATACAAGATAAAATGGTTAGAGGGAAAACTTATCTATACATTTTCAATTGATGTTGAAATGTGAAAAAAAAAAAATATCTTCTAGTCTCATTCTATTTATAGCCCCGATTCCTTACTAAACTCTCACCAATCGAATACGTTTAGGCTGTGCTTAGACGCAACTGGCTTGACCTACCACCACAGTATAGATTAGGAACATTAAATCAACAGGGCATAAAGCTGCACTTTTTCGATCCTACTATTAGCTCGCACTCTCTATATATTTATTTATTTATTTATCTTGGTGGAATTTTCAATCGTTAATAAAATACATTTTAAAGCGATCAAGTGAGCTGAAATTTTATATACATGTTTGTTTTGGATGAAAATACAGTATAATTTAACTATAGTTAGTAAAAATTAATTGATTAAAACAAATTATTCGAAGCTTTACAAATAGAGCCACGTTGGCATCATTTTTGGTGACTTATCGACCCTTTAGGCGACTTGTGTCAAAACTTGAAAAGGTTTTTCCCCCCCATCGTTTTAAAGCATTCAGTTGGACTGAAATTTTATAGACACGATTGTTTTGGATGACAATACGATACTTTAATGATAATGAATTACCACTTAATGTTGTGATTCTTTTCTATGTATTTTCATACTTATATTAATTGTAACTACTTAATAAAAAGTAGCTAAAATAAAAATTTTCTTTGTGGACTAAGTAGGAATTGACTTAATTTTTTTTTTATATTACTTTTTCTCTGACAGTATGAAGAAGACGAACCAGCAAATGTTGATATTGAATGGAAAATATCCTCCAGGACGTTATTCACACTCGTATTAACTCTGCACCCAGATGTGTTGCTTTATGCATCACTATCCGTAGTGATCTTGCAACTTACTCACCTGACTCTGTTCTCGCTTTGTTAAAGAGTTCCCTTTCAAAATAAACATAGCTCATGGTTCGTTGCTCTTACTCTGTGTTAGCCGAGGGTCATATAAAATAGCCAATTATTTTTGTGCGGAATTTTCATTATTACATAGCGTAATTAGTTAAATGAAGCATATAATGTTTACTAGTCTATATCTAATTGTATAAAACACGTAATAGCTTAAAATAACCCCAGTAAGGAAAAAACAACGTAATGTCACCCTTACCTTGAATACAGGAGATTATCACACTTCCAAAATAACCAACAATGAAACATGTGATGAAAGCTAAGGTTGATATCCACATGTAAGATAAACGAAATGTGTCACTGCGAAAATAATGCATCAAGTTAAAATCTTCTTTTAAAATAGTTATAAGAATTGAAGCAGAGAGAAAAATGAAATTATATTCTACTTAATTTATTCATTGAAGTCATTCTGATTGGCTCTTAATTCCTAATACCCGAAATCATAAAAATATTTAGTTGAAAAATATCTCGACACACAAGACAAAACAAAAAGATCGTAGAAGATATGTGTGAGATGTGTTGAAAAAATTTCCATTTTGTATTCATTAAAAATATTATTCGTGCTCATATACAAGATCTTAAAATATTACTCTAGGGCTGCTAAACGTTTGCTGATGGGTTTGTTAATAGGGAACCTTTTTTAACCGAATACGCAGATATTCTGTCATAATAATGCTCTAAACTGAACTCTTGTTCTCCTTTCATTCTTTTCCGGTTTTCAGGTTTTTCCTGTCATTTTATCAGCAATGAAAATCCTACAGCACACATTCGCATTCCCTCAATGATCGGTGACGTGCTCATATGATAACTTCTAACGGCAAGAAAGAATTCAAGCGTACAAATTGGGATCCCCTAAAGCAGTGTTTCTCAAACTTTCAATACTTGCGACCCAATTTTCGATCCTAATTTTCATCGCCCCCCCACCTCATGCAATAACAATGTATTGAATGCGATAACAATGTACTTTGACGCTAAAACTACTACATGACCTTAGCTATAAACCGCTCAAATTATTAAGATATGTATTTAATTTTGTATATGATACTTTCAAGTAATAGATATTGTAAGTAATATATATATATATATATATACTTTTAAGAAACGTAAGAAAAGTATTATGTTGCTTTTCTTTTCTAATTTTTAAATTGGAACAGATAACAATTGAAGCGCAACTTGCATTTTTATTATGTCAGCATGTATTTTGTTTTGTTTCCTTTAAGTAAATTTTTATAATTTCTTTAAAATAATCTTTTATTCTCGACATTTTGATATGCTCGTGCTCCCCTCGTAGGTTTATCCCCTTCCCCCTCCTAGGGGGAGTGGCCTAGAGTTTAGAAACGCTGACCTAAAGGAAGTGCATCAAAACGCGTCTATGTTATTTCATTTATAATTCCATGAAAAATTATATTTTGATACTTTTCAGTTATACGGAGGGGACCAAAAATAACCGGAACCAAATTGTTGCTCCTGCATGCTTTGTAAATATGAATTGTACTGTTAGGTGGTGTTAGGGGTCTCTAGAAACCGGTAGTGTCCTAGTCAATCTTAGTAGATTGATTGTGGTGCTCTGTTGTGTGCTCTCCAGTTTCATTTCTTTAGCGAATAGAGAGTTAAAAGAGCAAATACTGTGAGGGGAATTTTGTTTTCTTTTGAGAAAACTGCATCGGAGGCCGATGGAAGGCTTCAATAAACATTTAGTGGTGATGCTTTGCGAGAATCACAGGTCTACGAATGGTTTCTCTGTTCAAATCACACAACATATCAACTGAATACATGGCTCACCCAGCGCATCCTTCGACAGAAAAGAAAGATAATAAAGAAAGATTAATAAAGATAATCGAAAACCATTGACCAAATTTCTGAAGAAACGAACATGTCATGTATCTCGTTTACAACAATGCTACAGCCCACTCAGATTTGATGGTTCGACAATTTTTGACAAAGTATATGGTTCTTGTGCTTCATCCACTCTACTCAACTGATCTGCTTCTATCAGAGTTTTTTGTTGTGTTGTTGTTTTCACGGATGATGAGAAGTATGAAGGATAATCTAATAAGAAATGTGAAAATAAAAGGAAGAGTAAAGAGAAGGCAAAGAAATCACTCTATCAGCTTTGAACAGTATCTTGCCTCAAGATAGACACAATAAGAAGCCTCAGCTAGATAATGCAAAAAAGACACAATAAGAAAAATTTTTTAAAAAAATTCATTTAAAATTTTTATTGATATTTTTAATCGAGTCCCATAACATGTTGTATATTTATACATACTTTGTTCACGAGGTAAGTTCTATCATCTTCTAGTTTTCAATACAGTGACTTTAAATTTTTTCTGGTAAGTAGTTTATTAATTTTTATTTTTAAGTGTATTAATTAGTATTAGTGTATTTTATTTAATGATAATTATATATATATATATATATATATATATATATATATATATATATATATATATATATATATATTTTCTTCCTTTCCCCATGGTCCAGTATTTAGGCAAATTATAGGTGAAGGTTGATAGGTCATAAAACATTGTTTAAACCTGCAATCTTGGTTCCTAAGTCCAAGAGTTGGTTATTGTACTACTGTGGATGATATCTCTGCTTTGACTAGTTATACCTAGGCTTACAATTATTTTCATATACTATTTTGGGCTATATATATATTAAACGTCTTATATGATTTCGATTAAAAGTTTTAAAAGTAGTCCAGTAACATCTTTATAAACTAATTAAAAAAGGAAATTTTGGGGTTAAATATATATATATATATATATATATAATAAAATTCATACTATATTCTATAATAAGTAGGCTTTACTTACTCCTTATTTTTGGGTCTTAAAGTAGACAAAAACGTTGTGTTTGAATAAAATTTGCAGAAGAATATGGAAGGGTAGAAAATTCTGCGAAAGTCGTGATTCTGTGGCCTCTGATGGACATTCATTGGAGAGTGATAGAAAGGGATAGGGTTTACTTTTGGGAACAAAACTGAGATAAGCAGCCAGAGCCAAACTAATTAACATCCCGAGAACTGCACCCTGAAAGTAACAAGAGAAAAATTTATCAAATAATTGTCGACCAAAATGATAATAATAGACAATATTTGTAGTAATAGTGTTAAAAAAGTTTCAACTGCTGAATGCTCTATCATTTAACAATCCTTTCAAGTATATTATAGCGGTATACGAGTATAAAAATTCTGAATAGAATAAATTTAACAAATATAGTTTGATTTTTATAACATGAATCACAGATTGAAATATAATTTGGTTTTTGTAGGAAAATGAACATATAATCAATTATATAGGAAAAACTGGAAATCGTGTTAATCCCTCTCCAGTTCCGACTTTAAATGAACATGCCAACACTACCCCTTCCTGCCAAGTGAGTTTCAGTCATTGCGTATAGATTTATTGTCGGAAAACACGCTTTTCCTTAATCAATATAGTTATATCTCAAAATAATTCAGTGCTATCTATAATAGATTCTGCTGTCTTTGATGAAGGACATTCATTGGATAGTGCAAGAAAAGGTTGGTTTATAGTTGGGATTGAAACTTTTACATAAGCAGACACAGTCTAATTAATCAACATTCCGAAAATTACTTCCTGCATAGAAACCAAGAGAAAATTAAAATGTTTTCAACAATCGATGTCTAAAATGATAATAACAGACAATACTCTGTTGTATTAGTTTCAAAATTTTTAACTGGAGTACGCTAAGTTTTGACTAGCATCTTATGCATATGAAATTGATAGATGGGGGGATTTACCTAAAATATATTCATATATATATATAGTTACATATTTGATACAGTATTAATCATTGCAAGAATTTATTTTATGTTAAGTTATAAAAGTGTCGTTTTTCTGTATTAATCTTAATTTATAAGAGCTCACAGTCTGAAATTCTGATTAAAAGCTATCATTTTTCAAAATGGTGCATAAAATTAAGTAATATTCACTATTAAAATTAAATAGCATTCAAATTTAATATAGATAATGAAAGACATTTAAATAACTTAGAAACTTTAAAAGATTCAATAGATGGAAACGGTTTCTCCGCTTAGTTTAGATATATGCACTCTCTATCTAAAAAAAACGATGCACAAAGAGAGTTGCCTTATTCGGAAAGACATTTGTGCGGAACATGCAAATGATTAAAATTTGGTGTCCAATGAGTGAATAATGGAAGCTACAGTGCATCGAAACTTCGCATCCAGCATGTGTCTATAGGAAGCGATTCTCAATCTGATGGTCAAATTTCTGTTTGGCACTTCGATTTATCATACATTTCAACGACTGAAAAATTGCCTCACCATAGGATTCGGTTATTGCGAGCAACTATTAGAGTTTGAAAGAGGTTCGGATCTTTGGAATGAAAGAGGCAGGTTTTGGGAAAATTAGATAATCACTCGTAATACGGGTCGAAGAGATGCAGATTAGAAGATGCTGGCGAGAATGTATGACAGCATCATGATGGCAGTGGTCGAACTAGGTCAACGGCCTATCGGAAGGACAGATTGACCGTAAGATCAGCTGTCACAGAGCTTGATTCATAGTTATCAGCCATCAGACGTGTGACCCGCACACCAGCGTCCACCATGGCCATTCACAGACGGCTAGCTGATAGAGCGAAATTTACGCTCGTACTGACCACTTTGAAACGTGCCACTCATGCCTGCATACTGTCGAGCCACATTACAGTGATTTTGAGGATGTATAGTGTTTAGGGAAGAATCCCACTTCCAACTGTGTTCTGACTATGGAGAAGCCCAGGGAAGCTAGCCGATCATGATTTCACTATTGCACGCTACACAAGCCCTTAACCAGGAGTTATGGTCTGGAGTGCAATTTTTTTTGATAGCCGGACCCCTTTGGTCGTCATTAGAGGCCCACTTACAGCTCAGAGGTACGTCGACCACATTCTGAGAACTTTTTGCGACCGCTCCTTCTGCAGTACCTTGGCCTTATTTTTCAGCAAGATAATGCTAGTCCACATACGTCACGTGTTGTTATGAACTGTCTTACAGCTTGTCAAACACTTCCTTGGCTAGCCAGATCACCAGATCTCTTTCCAGTCGTGCATGTCTTGGACATGATGGGAAGGCGACTGCATCTACCAGGAGAATGCCGATGACCTGGTCTGAAAATTGGAGCAAATTTGCCTAGAAATACCGCAGGAGATTGTCAGCGGGCTTTATCACTCTGTGTCATGTCGTGTGGCAGCTTGCATCCAGGCTAAAGGTGAGTCAACACCTTACTGAGCTCGTTACTTTGTAACTATGTAACTCTAAAATACATCATTCAATTTTTGTTAAATTTTAATCATTTTGTATTCTGTACATAATGTTTCCACCACCAATTTTTGTCTCTATCGGGCAACTCGTTCTTGGTGCGTCGGTTTTTTTTGTTATAGAGTGTATATATATATATAAGTGGCAACAATACAACATTTGAATGTAATTACACCTCAGAAGTATTGTTCTGGTTTTTAGGTATGCCAAAAGATATTAAAAATGTAATAGGTCCTTATTCCTTACATTGTGTTTATTCTAATATAAAATGTTTTCTTACGGGAAATTTTCAATATATTTATTTATGTTTGAAATGGATTATGCATTAAAAATCAAATTAACGCAGTATAATAGCAGTTATAACATTTTTCATCTGTTAAAATGTTTTTCTTGATTCAGTAGAACATAGAATATTTATAACACGAGCCTCTCTCTTACGACCTTATTCAGAACATAATTATATGCATTATACCTAATTTCCTCAAAAACCCAGATTGATAAAATATAATACACGTAATGATATATGTATGATTCTTTCCTAACATAAATACTATTATTTCAATTAATCAAAAAAAAAGTAGTGATTATACCCTAATGAATAAATAATAAGTACATCAAAATAATCTAAGAATTCCTTTTACAAAAAAAATATTTTAATCTCTTATTTAAAACCAATCAGCATAAACTTCTCGTAGAGAACACATACACTGTTTCATGTAACATTCAATTAATATTTTCTTGGCTTATTGAATATATTTAAGAAAAGAGAATGGACAAAGTAATTATTTGTCAATAATATAAAAAGATAAGGATATAAATATTCAGCTCATATAACTCGGAACATTTTTTTTAATTTCATGGAACAATGGATTGATGCTTGGAAGTAGAGATAAGGGCTTTATTTTAATGTGAAACAGTACTAGAAATTATATATAAAGGGATTCAGATTTTGTGTACTTTAACTTATAAATGTCTTTAATATTAAAATGTCTAAGTGTTAGAATGGAAAGTGCACCTCTTCGTTTGCTTTGGTAGTACAAGCAAGCGAGCAAAAACACTCCCAGGTTGGGACCAGCCACCAGACCTAGACGATGATAGCCATCTTGATGAGATGTCCAAGAGAAGCAATAAGGAAAGACATTCCCAGCAGAGGGTTCCGAACATTAGACCTAAGATAGAGAACATTGCAATCATCGTTACAGCTATTCCACCTTAACATAGTGGTTCTAAAAAACATTGTGCTTCAGTTGTTGTGGCTAATGCCACCTGTCTGACGTAGTTAAAACGAGGCCCACAAAATGCGTCGTGGCAAAGGGCTAGAAGTACGCCTGTCGTTGGCCTATGCCTTGAGCACCATAGAGGTGACAGTACGAATTAGCTCTGCAAAATTCCCCGAAGGGATGATAGATGGCGACACCACCTATCTCCACCTCCACAATTTTGCCATGGGACTGGAGGGTAGAGAAATATTCTTCAATCCCCTGCACTCGTGATTCAGCCCACAAGACTTTCGAACCCACTGATTTAACGAGCACGTACTCCGTGGGTATTTGGTGGCATTGAACCCAGGCCTACCGGTCTGGAGTCCGATGCTCTAACCACCAGGCTACCCACGGCCCATTGTGCTTAGTAAAAAGGTGTTACCTTTAAATGAGAAGGTATCGCGTTTTTTGTAAGTAGTTCTAACTAGACTCGAAGTCTAACATACGAGGGATGCCCAGAAAGAGTAATTTTCGTGTGATCCTAAAACAAAAAATGCCATAGTGGTACAAAAATCTTTATTGAAACTGATATATCGATTGATAGACTTCTGAAAACATAGATACCACCGCAATTACAGCACTTGTCATAACGTGGAGTCAATTTTTGTATACCTGTGTTGTAGAAGCTCGCCAGATCTATTGATACCAATGCATGGCAGTCATGTACCAATGACTGTCTCTGAGGAAATACTGAGCAGAGAAGAATGTCTTTAAGTGCAGGAAAAGCGGTAATCATTAAGACTGGATAGAAAAAACAGTTCCCATTAGTTGGATTATGATATTCTGCCTACCGGTTGGAATATGTCTGTTCACGATATCCGCCCTTGACACACAATGGGTTAAATTCGTGTGACGTCATAGTCACTTGATAACTGCTATCATGGGTCTCCAGCCAATCAGCTTATAACCTTTGTTGTAGCCAACTTTTACTTTTTTCAGAAATTTTCTTTTAAAAAGTACTATTTGTCAACAATAATAATGCCCATTGGTTAAAAAGAATATATACTTGATTTAAAAGTACAAGTACAGTATAAGAATTTGTACTTTTTTTTAATTTTGAAAAAACATTTTGAAGAATTTTTAAAATTGAATATCTTTTCAAAATTATGAAATTTGTCATTTCTTCTGTATTTTGCAAATAAAACAGCATGTACATGTTTTATATCAGTTTGAATTCAGTGGAAAACAAGTGATTACATTTATCGTGTGATAATCATAAACTTTCCTGATAGACGATAATTTTCATTATGTTTGGCGCTGTATTCTGTGCAGTTAAAATCCTTGCATATACACTCACCCCAAACGAAGTTAATCACGATATCAGAGAGTGAAGGAATAAAATTAGACACCTTCTTCTGCTACAGAGACGATACTGCAAAAGATTGGAAAAAAAATCGCATATACTACTTACATCATAATTTATTTGACTTGTGGATTCGCCATTTGCACTTTTATCACCTTGTCATCGTATGGGTATGTGCGAAACTTATTTTCTGAAAAACCTCCTAGTATAATACACTTTGAATGTTTCTGATTTTGGAAAGTAATGAATTAAGTAAATGGCTGCTTGAGACTGTATGGAGCCATTAAAAAAATCTGTGAATTTAAATTAGTGTTGTTTTTTAATGTGGATAAAGACGCACATCTTCTAGACACATATATTGAACTGAACTAGAATCTTCACAGCTACAAAACTTCGGATACTCAAGACAAGTGGTTTTCATACTTTTCAACTCACAAAACCCATAGAAATATAAAGTATTTTTGGAAACCTCATTCAAAACTTAAAATATTATTTTTAAACAATATCTTAAAGTAATATCTTAAAATAAAATTTAAAACAATATTTAAAATAATGTTTAAAATAATATTTTAAAAAATATTTAAAATATATATTAAAATAATATTTAAAATAATATCTTAAAATAATATCTTAAAATAATATCTTAAAATATCTTAAAATAAAATTTAAAATAATATTTAAAATAATATTTAAAATAATGTTTAAAATAATGTTTAAAATAATATTTAGAATAATATTTAAATTATATCTGAAAATAATATTTAAAATAATATACCTTAAAGTAATATTTAAAATAAATCAACATGTTATATGTATTTTATGTAAAAACATTTTAAAAAGCATTGTACATGTTATTAAAAAATTGTATATAATTTTAATGTAATTTAATTATTGATAATATTCATTTGGGATCTAAATGTCACCTACCCAGGCATTATATTTAGTAAATTTTTATATGCTTGTATTTTTTACACACACCGTTGAAGTCTATATATGTCTATTGAAATTATCTGCTGTCACATTTCCTATTCTGCGTTCAATTTATTTTTATTATTTTGTTTTTGTATCCACTCACGTTGGGAAATATTTTCCACTTAAATATATTGTTCTAAACGGCATTTAAATGTTTTTAGGTTAGGGAGAAATTTTGAGTTTTTCGAATGTATTTGTAACCTAAAACTTAGGAAATGTTCTCGCTTGTATTCATATTTTAACATCGAATTTGGTGATATGACGATAGATTGTTCTTTCTTCTTCTTCATAGTGTTTTTTGCACAAATAAAGAAAGAGTTTTACTTTTTTAGAAAACCATTTAGTTATGCAAAACGTTGTACTAAAGAATACAAAACCATTTCGGGAATATTTAAGTAGTAAATAGTAAAATATACAAATAAAAAACGTTTTTATATATTTTTTTGATATACTGTAATAAATGTTTAAGAAGTATTACTAAGCAAAAATTTTTATGGATAAGCAAACTTTTCAGTTTTGATAATTGGGATAAATTTTAGATATATTTGTAGTTACGCAAACTTCATAGAAAACGTGAATCCATTCTGAGTACCTATTTAAAATTTTCTTTTTGGCGTTTTTATAGTGATTCATTGAACCCCAGGGTTCCATGGAATGCAGTTTGAAGACCACTGCTCTAGACGAAACCCGAACAAGAAAGTTCATTTTGCATAAATTCACCATCTAGTTAATGTAGAGAGAAGGTGATTCAAACATTCTTAACAAAATATCGACGATTTATGGTAGAAACTTCCTGATCCTATGTTCCTAAATGCTCGCTTTAATTCTATCTTCGAATGACTACGTAACAATGCTGTTAATTTATTTCAGATGCACCTTGAGTCTGCCTTTTTGACTGTTATGATCCAGAAAGTATAATTGTAATTTATTAGAGAATTCTTTTTAGAATTGCGAATCTATATTTTTAATTTTTTTAAATATTCATAAACACTGAACTGTTCTTGTTTTCTTTAGAATTCAGACGAAGTTAAATTAAATAATGAATTGATATGATGGATTATTATTAGATTTCCTTAAACATGAGTTTCATTCAATGATAATAAGTGATTCAATGATAATTTAATAAAACCTGATTGAAACTGAAAAATAATTTGTTTATTCAATAATAGTATTTTAGCCATTACCTCTCTCTTAAGAAACTTCTAAGCTAACATTTCATTTGTCCTTGAACAGTTGCCAATCATGAGGAAGTGTAAACTATCATCATATTCCCCAATTTTATTCGCATAATTTTTGGGGGGATTTCTTTAAGTGCAAACTAAGCAAGATAAATCATACTGATATGTGGAATGTTGTTATAATTTTGTCCACGTGTAGCCTTGAACGCTGCTAAAAACTTTTTTGTTGAATTGGCTTTCGATTTTATACGTGTCAGCGTTGATTTTCAGAAATTAGTTATTTTATTATGCAAAATACATACTTTAATTTTTCCTGAATTGTATTTTGATTGTTTCAACATCTCATGAATACTTAGAATAAAAGTGAATTTACATTTTCAGCTATTAAACTGAATGAATTGCAAATTTGAATTTTTGACGATTTAAATAAGTTAGAAATTGATTGATTTCTTGATTATAAACACTGCTTTTTGAAGCAAAAGGAAGATTACTCATTTGTCATCAAATGCACACTTGCGTTATATATGAAATTTCAATGATCCAGCAACCCGTGCCATCTATTCTTTATAATCCGTATGAAAGAGAGTATTAAGCTCTCATTTTCCCAATCCGATGGGGAACTCAAATACAGTCGGACCTCTATATAATAAAGTCGCTAAATCCCGAAAAAAGTTTTACATGGAATTTTCGTTATAATACAGAGGTTCATCTTTTGATATACTTCATAAACCAGATAAAACAAATTTTAAATACATAAACACTATATATTAAATATTATATATACACCCATCAAAGAAAAAAGAAGGGGGAGAAAGAAAGAAAGAAAAACTGCAAGGAAAACAAGAAAAAAAGAATGTTGAGGAATACACTGTATTTTCAACATCAAGTAAATAGTTTTATATTAAAATTAATGAATTTTAAAGACATTTTCTAATTTAAAGCATACAAACAATTTTATATATAAACATACAATATTTTAAAACTAGAACTCCACTGAGGGAGAAAAGGTATATCGAAGATGTTTCTAGTGAACTGGATAATGGGGGTTAAAGGTTGTACTTCTTGGATAAAACTCTCAGAATTCTATTGCTCTTGGCGAGTTAGATACCTGATACAACCAGTTAAAGATTTATGACAGCTATAAAATGTGTTAAAGAGAGAATAACTAGAAATGTTTAGATATACTTTAAAAATAGGGAGGAAAAAAATTGAATCACAAAAGAAAAAGTTCGTTATATAGAAAAAGCATTACACTATTGCGAGGTCATTTTACGAAGAAAATCGGGAAATATTCTCGGTTCGAGGAAAATGTTCGCTGTATAGAAAAATTTGCAATATAGAGGTTCGTAATATGGAGGTTCGACTGTATTTTGAAATTGAACTGTGTCGAATGTAGATCAAAACTGATCGGTCTGAGAAGTCCATTGAGGAAAATGAGCAAGGGAAATTTGAAAATGTAATATTTTGCTTATTCTGTTAAAGGGCAAAATCATAAAATATTTTTCTTGGGACAATGACTAGTATAATTATTGTTCCGATTCGTTTTTAATGAATACTCTGATGTGTGTTATCTTGTCGTCATATTTTGAATTGTAGTTATTCTATTCCTTAAATGTTTATTGTTCTGTTAGTAAAATAATGAAAAGACATAATGAAATTCACTAATTTAGAATGTATATACATTATAAAAACATCCCCTCTCCTTGGACTAAAACTATTTATTATAGATGAGTTATTTTACAAAGTCCAGGGCCTGTAGATGAAACGGTTTTATTTGGGGAATAATTTTTTATTTGGGGTATTTTTAAAGTCAATGTATAAGGCTTTTTTTTTTCTCTAAAGTTAGTTCTTATTTGGTTTTCCCAAAAACTACTTTTTGGAAATCGCGTTTTTTTAAAAGCTATAAATGGTTTAATTTTTATTGATATTTAAGTCACTTATTATTAAAAAATGCATAAAAATTTTTTAAAAAGAATATTTTTATAATAAAAATTATTTAAGTACAATTTTTTGAAAAAAAGGGAACATAAAACCCCAATTTTTAAAAAAACTTTTCCCCCTTTTTGTAAAAAATTTTTTTCCCTATTATAAAAAATATTTTGCAAAAACCTAGACCTCGTACAAAAACTAAACCCTAAAAATTTTTGAAATATATAACTTGGGAAGTGGGTTTTTCCATGTTTTTAACGACAACAAAAGGGGGAAATTTTTTAAAAAAAAAATGCCGACAAATTTTTTCAATTTTTTGAAACTCGAAAATAATGTAAATTTTTTCCAAAAAGAATAGTTCGGATTTCCGGGGAGACGTCATTTTTATAAAAGCACACACACACACCCACACACAAACATATTTTATTTTAGAAGCATTTTTTAAAAAAAAAGGGGTTTTTAAAAAGGTTATTTTTTTTTGAAAAAAAAATTTTTTTTTGTTTTTCCCCCTTTTTTTTTTTTTTAAAAAATTTTTTTTGGAAAAAATTTTTTTTTTTTGGGGTTTTTAAAAAAAAGGGGAATTTTCCAAAAGGGTTAAAAATTTTTTTTTTGGGAAAATTTTTTTTCATTAAAACTTTTTTTGGGGGGGGGGGTTTTTGGGGGGGGGGGTTTTGGGGGGGGGGGATGGGGGGGTGGGGGAAAAAGGGCCCCCAAAAAAAGGGGGATAACCCGGGGTTGGGGGGGAAATTTAAAATTAAAAAAAAAAAAAAAAAACCCCTTTTTTTAAAAAATTTTTTTTTTTCCCCAAAAATTAATTAAATTTTTTTTTTAAAAAAAATTTTTTTTTCCCCAAAAAAAAATTTTTTTGGGGGGGGAAAAAAAAAAAGGGGGGGGTTTGGGGGAAAAATTAAAAAAAATTTTAAAAAAAAATTTTTTTTAAAAAAAAATTTAAAAAAAAAAGGGGGTTTTTTTTTGGGGGCCTTTTTGGAATTTTTAAAAAAAAATTTTTCCCCCCCAACTTTGGGGGGGCCCCCCCCCCCAAAGGAAAAAAGGGTTTCCCCGGGGGGGCCCCAAAACCCCCCCCCCCAAAAAAATTTTTTTCCCCCCAATTTTTTCCCCCCCCCCTTTTTAAAAAAAAAATTTAAAAATTTTAAAAATTTTTAAACCTTTTAAAAAAAACCCAAAAAAAATTTAAAAAAAAAAAAAAAAAAATTTTTCCTTTTAAGGGAAAATTTTAAAAAACCCCCCCAAAAAAAAACCGTTTTTCCCCCCGGGGGGGGTTTTAGGGGGAAAAAGGGGGGGGGTTTTAAATTAAAAACCGGGGCCCTTTTTTTAAAAAAAAAACCCCCCGGAAAGGGGGTTTTTTTTTTTTTTAATTTGGGGAAAAAAAGGGCCCCGGGCCCCCAAAAAAAACAAAAACTTTTAAGGTACCGATTAGACAATTAGATTCATTTAAATAAAATCGATTCATCTAAAATAAATTAAAAAAAACTACAATCCATGATATTAAATTCTCTGTAAGGAATGAAATAATTCATGAATTTTCTTATAGTTTGAAAATATTGTTCCAACGCGAATCATTCTGCTATTTTTTACCAATTTGAATGAAAAAAAGAGGTTTTAAACTCACACTGTTCAGCTACAAGGGTTTTTGGCAGGACCACTTTTTGAACCATGGTCAAGTGACGTGGACGACACTTGAGCTGGCACCCCTCTCCTACTAACTTCCGAAAGCAACAAATTATGAATAACATAGTAAAAGCCTTTAATTTCATCATATTTAAATTATTTTTGATCAAAACCCGCCCTGCAAAAATAAAAAAGTTTATAAACGAAAATTTATTATCAGATAAGTCATATACTGGATGAACAAAAAGTTTCTTAAGGCTTTAAAACTTCATAAGAAAAGAAGAAATTATGAGGAAGAAGTGTAGTTTGTAAGAAAAGAATCTCAGGATAAACGGATTTTTTGTAGCAGCAAAATGTTTTAATTAAAAATATCAGTGTTAGATGCCGTTGATGACTCGAAACACTAGGGGAAAAGAACCGCCCTTAATTTTTTTTGAAATTTTAAATTTATTCAACTTGACCTGCAAAACATTGTCCGACATAACAAGAGACTCACACCCCTTAAGCTGAATACGTTCGGAAACAAAGGCCCTTTAATGGGGCCAAAAAAAGGTCTAACCCAAAAGTTCCTCAAGTAATAGGCCCCCTTTGGGGTTCGACCCAAGGGCAGAAAAAACCCAGAGAAAAAGGGGGGGGGAGATGGATGGGTGAGGGAATTACCCAAAAATAGTCAAAAAAAAAAAACACGTCATTATTATTATCAAAAAAAATTTTAATGCGGTTTTCCCCTTATGTTATTGTATGTTTTTAAACATTGTTTTTCCGGAATAGCTATTTCAGATTTGGAAAAAGAAAAAAAAATGTTGGCTTAAGAAAAAATAAAAAAAAAGTTTTTTTTGTAATAAATATTTTTTAAAAAAAATTAAATTTGTTTTTCACCATGTTTTTATTTTTTTTTTCGGAGGGGGAAGGAATGGTATCAAAATTCGCCCGGGAAAAAAGGGCCCCCTTTAAAAAGGTTAAAAAGGTAAAAATGCTAAAGGTTACGGATTTAAAAAAAAGCCCAACACCAAAAGTCCTTGGATGTCGGGTGACGCAGAGGGGGATGTTAATAATCTCGATCAACCCGTCATCACCAAAGGTAGTCAATAGAAATGATATAAATGGTTTGGAAAAATGGGGCGGGGGCCCCTCCGATGCTCATTATAAAAAAAATTCTTGATTTGGTAGGGATGATTTTTTCATGTTAAAAAAAGTGAAATAACCTTTGAGTGCTTGTTATCGTGTTTTCGAGCCCAATTAGGAACACAGTTTTTAAAGGAAAAATTTCCCACAAAAAAATGGGGGGGTTTTGGGTGGGTGAATTCCCACCGCACACGCCAGCTCAGGTGCCATCCTCGTCACTTGACCATGGTTCAAAATGACGAGATCCATCCCCAAATACCTACGTGAAGCTGAACAGTGCGACGTTAATATTCACTCATTTAGCTGACTTACGTTCATACAGAACAACTTTAATAATAATGATCCATCGGGTAATGTAACATTCTGAAAGCAAATGAGAAATCTTTGAGTGTATAAAGACTTTCTACTGTATTGTTAATTTACATAATTTGGTTGAATCTCTCGCCCATATCAGTGACTCCTACAGGTGACTCTTTTTAGTAGAAATGATTTGTTGCCAAAACGCTCTGAGCCTATTCTAGCAAACGGAACTCGTTTATCATAATTTATTTTGTTATGAATTTTTAAAGAACTTTTGACTCACCTGGTATAAATAATGAACAGGGTAAATAAGAGAAAAAATAGGTAACATAAAAGATATTTCACGTGAAAATATATTTATTAATTTGTCGTATTTCTTTAAGGCTGTTTTCGCCATATGTACGAGAGCGTAAACTTGACGTGGAGCACATTTTCAGACAGAAAAAATGCCTCAATTTTTATAAAAATGTGTGACATTGTAACTCATGCATTTGCTTATAATATAGTGTTTTTAAAATTTTAAAATATTTCATAAATAATTCGTTATCCCTTTTAACATGTGAAAGGAAAGCTCATTTAGCATTACGGTATACGAATAAATGCAAAACACATTTTATAAAAGA
Organism: Trichonephila inaurata madagascariensis; assembly: GCA_019973955.1. Classification (NCBI taxonomy): domain Eukaryota; kingdom Metazoa; phylum Arthropoda; class Arachnida; order Araneae; family Nephilidae; genus Trichonephila; species Trichonephila inaurata. The sequence goes on from BMAV01015565.1 coordinate 33,686, forward strand.
AAAAAAATGTGTCAACTCCGATAAAAATGAGTAGTATGATAAAATAAGCGTTTCTCTGCAGGATAGTGTAGCCAGAATATAATATTAATGTTTGAGTAATTTTATATCTGAAAAATATTCTGAATTCGGCCCCTATTCTTTAACATTAGCGGAAGATAGCCTTAATTATGCAAACTTTTTAGAAAATGGAAAGGGGGGCATATCAGTGTCATATTGCGAAAATTTATTTTCGCAAAAGTTTTTTCCTTACTACTTTTCATCAATTAAAACATATATATATATATATAATATAAAAAAAATATATATATATATATATATATAAAATAATATAAAATTTTATATATATATATATATATATGTGTGTGTGTGTGTGTTTTGTGTGTGTGTTTTTCCCAATTTGATAATAGTGAAAAGATAAAATAGATGTAATTATATATATATATATATTTTAAACACGATTTTAAAAATATTTTTAATGAATATGGTTAGAAAAATTTGTTTGAAAACAACAGTTTTGCATTAAATTAAATGTCATTGCAGAAATTGTAATAGTTTGTAGTGTATTTATATTTATGTATGTGTATAACTAAAATTTTAATTCACGTTAATTACTGCAATTCATAAAAGAATTTCTTCATTAGTTGAGTTTTGAGAAACTCTATGAAAATATTCATTTGATGAAAAAAATATATGGCAAGCAAAATTAATGATAATAAACACGTAATCTTTACTTGATCCGCAGATTCAATGGGACTGTCTGGAGATGTGAGTGGATCGCAGAGTCGAAAATAGGCATAAATGATGAGACCACAGAGACAACACAATAATTGGAATGACACCACCATAGGAATGCTCAGATACGCTGCTCTAGAACAAGATAACAATATCATAAAAATTCTTCATTAATGCAAACTTTTTTTTTTATCGAGGAATAAAATAAAAACAATACCATACATTTCATTTTTAAACATTATTAATATTAGGAATTCTGTTCAGAATTCCCTTTCCGGAACGCCCGATATGTTACAAAAAAAATTATATTTTGAAACTGATAAATCTGATGACTTTCATCAAATGATCAACTAATCAAACAGGAATTTAATTTTAAAACCAAGAAGCTATTACGTATTCTTCCTAAAAGTGGGGGAAACTTTTCGAAGATTGAGTATAAATAGTTTAATGGTAAACACATTTACAAAGAAAATGAAATGTTTTATTATTTTTAAAATGAAATATTAACTAAGATATTTAATTAAAAATGAAAATATGTGTAACATTTACTCAATGTATCGATGGGTGACTCCACGTCCATTTCTGCTCGACGCGTCACCTGTTTAGTGACACCAGAAGCAATAGTTGTATGCCCTTATTTCTTCATGTGTATATCCGAAAAATTCCTACAAATCTAATAATTTTTTTAATTCATACTCTGCTGCAGTAAGTCAACTTTTTTATGTGCTTTTCTTTGAGTTGAAATTTTAATAGGCAACAATGTAACTTAGAAACTCTACATTGTGTGAGAAAAGTGAAAAATTTGGTACCTCTCTAGACACTAATTTTAAAAACAGCACTTAAATCTAGAGCATACTTTCATCTTTGTACCGTAAAATGTCGAAGGATTCATATAAATTTGCTTAAGGTATCCGACTACGTTCAGAACCGTGGTTTAAAAAAGCGCATAAATGGATAATTTTCATGATATTTAGTGTCACTTAGATTAGAATTAATGCATAAAATTGTTTTAAGGACATTTTGACAAAAACAATTATTTAATTACAATATTTCGGCAAAAAATTAACTTAGAATAACCTTTTTTCAAAACGTTCTCTTTTTGTGAAAAATGCTTCTATTATAAGAATATTTTGCCTGTATATATCTGAAACCTCTGTACAGAGGCTCAACTATGATCTTTTAAAAATTCACATTATTTTCAGAGTTACAACCCATTGAAATAAAATCGGCGTTTTTTTTTTTTCTTAAAATTTATCCCCTCTACTGTCGTAAAACATGGATATAAACCCACACTTCTAAGTTATATATTTCAAACATTCTAGTTGAGCCTCTGTACAGAGGTCTCAGCTATATACAGACGAAGTATTATTATAATACAAGTATTTTTCACAAAAGGAGAACATTTTGAAAATTTTTTATTCTATGATCATTTTTTGTCAAAATATTGTACTTAAATTAATTTTTTACTGTAATACTATTCTTAAAACAACTTTATGTACATTTTCTAATCTAAGTGACACTAAATATCATACATATTATCCATTTATACGCTTTTGCAAAATCACGGTTCCGAACGTAGTCGGATACCTTTGTGACGTCTCTGGCGTCCTTCTTCTAACATAACTCCTAAGTTCTTTGACGGCCACGATTAATGGCAAAACTTTTCCAAACCCAATACCAAAAAAGAGAAACGGATCGAATATGTAAATGAGATATACTCTTAAAAAGCGATAGAAAGTTTGATGATATTATAGCGGCAAGCCTAGAGATAACTTAGTGTGGAATCATTCTGACTGGCAGCTAGTCAGTCCTATAGCTCTGGAAGAAGGATGTCTATCTTAATTAAATTATAAGAAAGTCTGAATCTTCTCATCTAAAATTACGTTATAGGTATTAATTTCAATCGATGAAGGAAGGTGACTTGGCAAAAGGTAAATATTTTGTATAGGAAGTTAGATTAGTCAGTTAATTTATTATAATTAAGATAAGTATCTAGTTGGTGCTGCATTCCACTGAATATAAGGTTTAATTGGGTGTTAACTCTCACTTTAAGAAAGTTGTTAATTAGAATTAAGTAATTTTAGTTATTCTGGTTAAAAAGTTGTGTTAAGAATCCAAAATGTCTCATCATTTAGATAATCCCACAACTTCTAGCTTACGCGGATCCTAATAGACATAGTCATCACAGGATGGCTATGTCGCAATGGCGCCCGAACTTTTAATTCTGGAGTTAGGTACAGCAGGTGGTTGTAAATGCATTACCTGAAATGTACTTTTCAGGGTCAGAGAACATTTTAGAGTTCCTAGAAACAATTGAAAACCAAATACAAGTTACTTGAAATCCCAAGTAATTCAGTGTCATGTGCTTACTTAAAAAAGTCATCCTAGGAAGGCTCAAGATTGTACTCAATATTTGATCGGTGTTAGACAAAACATGCCACGGATTTCGCGCAGCTCAAGGCTGAATTAGCGAAGGCTTTCCCGCAGTCAAAAAATAAGAAAGAATTACAAGCTAAATTTACACAGCAGGGAAGAAATCAGAACCAACTGATTTCGTATATGATTTATTAAAATTAGAGAAACATTTAGAATTAGAATGTCCCAGACAGAATTGGTGATCATATTTAGTTCGGACTCGAACCACAGATCCAGACAAATGGAGGCAATCCACAGAACACGTGCCAACTTTTGGAAGTCTTAAATTCCGAAGAGAGGTATTCTTGCAAATTAAAAAGAGGTTCACAGAATGATAATGTAGAAAGACAAGGTCAAAACGCGCATAGGATGCCTAATTTTGATGCTAATGGTAGAAACTGGAGAAATTCTGAAGTTGGACGTAGACCAAATAATAGTAGAAATGATTTTATGAGAATAGCCAAAGTAATAGAGGGTCTGAGAGGCAGATTTCTGCAAATAGTGATCAGAGATTCAACAGGCTATCAATTTCGAAAATGAGCGAAATGATAATTGTAATAGAGGGGACCGTAGAAATAGAGGTTCGAGTGAAAATTTCAGTCGAGGAGATAGGATGGGCAACGATTAAATACAAAAGCAAAGATCAACCTCAAAAAGTATCGACAAGAGAAACAATTGCTTTCTCCGATATGTATATCACCCGTAGAACTTCCCCACGTTCCTATTTTATTAAATAACACATTTTGAAAGCGCTAAGGACACCGGAGCAGATAAATCATTTATATCGGAAGAAGTATATAGAAAATATTTTTTTTATAAGCAAATTAAAAATCGCGAGCCCAGGTAATAACAGCACAGGGTGCGAAATGCCAAACATGGGATTGTGAATTGAATATTCGCATCAGAGATTTTGTTAGACCTTGGTCATTTCATGTGTTGACAGATTTAGAATACCCATGTATTCTAGGTATCGATTTTATAAGTGGGTCGGTTGATCGTATAGAATTTGATCAAAAATCGTTGAAAATTCCAGATTCTCAAATAAATAAGGTGGTTGAACCAATTAGTATAAGGTTGAGATAGATTTATCTAAGACAAATTGGGGAAGTAGAAAAACAAAACTACAAATTTGTTTAGTAGTTTTAAGGGATTATTCTAGACAACCAGGTCTTACCTTATGTTTTATACCATGAAATTGGACACGGAGATAACCCACCAGTAGCTTCAAGGCCATATAGGTACGACCGGACAAAGCAAGCAATAATTGATTTTCACATACAAAAAATGTTACAAGAGGAAACGATTGTTACAATTCAATCCCCATACGCGTCACCAGTTGTGTTATGCAAGAAAATAATGTAATAACCAGATAACTCGGGAAGCTATTACAGATTTGCAGTAGACTATAGAAAACTAAATTCGATCACAAAGTATCCGCGATACCCCTTTACCGTTAATAGATGATTTAATAACGAACATCCCATATATACAACAATAATATCTCTTGGATCTAAGAAGTGCAGGTACTTTCGCAAAACCCAGTGATATTGTTTAAGACCGCATTTTGTAGTAAAAGTGGCACTTATGCTTTCAAGCGGATGCCATTCGGTTTACTTCCTTCAGGAGCAGCTCCAATTTTCAAAAGGCAATTGACATAACTTAAAACCGGTGATAGGGAGGTCGGAGTGCTTAGCGGATGATGTGATTATCTCATCTCCATCATTCACTCACCATGTTGAACATTTAAGGGAAGTTTTTTTCGTTGTTGCAAGAGATGCAGGATTGATGATTAACAAAGAAAAAATGCAAATTTGGGTGCGATGAATTGAAGTATTTAGGATTAATTATTAGTAAAGAAGAATTAAAACGATGAGACAAAGGTTCGAGCCATACTAGAGATGAAACCACCCCGTAACTCAAAAGAGGTGTCCAAGTTTTTTGGGTATGTCCTGTGCGGTACGCGAAATTTATATAAAAATTATGTGGATCTTTGTGAGCCACTTTATAATCTTTAAACGAAAATTAAAAAAATTTGTCTGGTCCAATGAAGCACAAAAGGCATTCGAAGGCCAAGGCGGCGGTAACAAAGGCGCCAGTTTTAAAATTACCAAACTTTCAATAGCCATTCGAGCTATTTACAGATGCCAGTTCGATCGGCGTTTGGGAGCAGCGCTTAATCACCTGAAACAGACCCGTTGTATTTCTGCTTCCACGTACACCGGAACAACGCTGAAAAGGAAATTATATGGTAACCGAAAGAGAATGTCTAGCAGTAGTAGCGCGAATAACCAGAACATATTTAGATCATTGCCACTAAAACACCGGATCACGCTGCCTTAACACGCCTAACACAAGGCAAAAATTTGTCGAGTAGGATGATTAGATGGCACCCAAACAGCAACTGTCACGAATGGGAACATAGACCGAACTCAAAATGCAGTGGGATGACATACTTTCAAGGAATCCCGTGGAAAGTATGAAGTGGAGAAAATTTTAATTCTGCAGCCATAACTTAGATTTAGTACTTACTTCTGCGGGAACAATTAATAACAGAACAGAAAATGACCCAGAACATAGGTTATATATGGTATTTAGAAAACCCGAAGATGAACTTCGAGCACGCAGTAAACGATATGTAGAATTAACCCTACGACGCCGACCGACGATTGTTATTTATGCGAAATACTAAATCATTAGGTGAAATGCGTGTATATCTGAAAATCTTTAAGGAATGAAATAATGAGAGAATTTCACTACGCGCCAATTGTTGGCACTGGTGGTATCAAACTACCGCAAATTCGGGACGTTTGTTATTTCCTGTACATATAAATTCATTTATCAATATGCCCTACATGCCATATAAAACAGTTAATAATCTGAAAACGTTACCAGCTGGTTTTATTAAATCCAATTATATCAAATTATCCAAATGAGATAGTGACGTTAGATTTGTTAGCCCGTATCTCATATCAGAGAATAACATGCAATTCGTTATATTTTAGTATTGAACCCGATCATTTCGCAAATGGGCTGAAATTAAGGTACTTCAAAAGGCCTCATCTCGTATAATATGGATATTTCATAACTTTATATCAAAAGCAGAGCCCAATAAAATTACTAAGTGATAATGGTCCCCAATTTATATCCGAAATTTTGAGGTCTTGGCGCAGCGACGAAGTACGCGGCACGTAAAACACCGTTGCATATAGACCACAAATCGGACTGAAAGAGTTAATCGAGATATAGTACAAATGGGATTGGTAAATTGAAAGACCACCATTACCTGGATCAATTTTGATGAATTTGCTTTACGCCCCGATGCGTACGAAACAACGGAAAAACGTACTGCCGAATTATTTTGGCCGAAAATTGATTACCCCATTTCCAAAAATTAGTTTAATTTTAAACAAAATTCAAAAATACAAAATTTATAAGTTATTCAGGTACATATAGACTAAGCGCAATGAAACAAGTCATGGGTGTAAGATATTATAAATAGATGAAGAAAAGACATGTACCTATGTAAATATCAAGTCTATTGAAACACCACCCCTTTTAAGTTCAGCAGCTAACAACAAAGTTCGCGCTAAACAAAACAAAAATTGAAGGACCTTATAGAGAGCATTAGGAAGTAAAGAAATGAATAAATAAGACGGAATATAAAACTAGGAAAAGATTAACGGTTAACGTGACCAAACAAGAATATATCGCTCAGAAATGACGAGGTCGAAGTAGTGTTCGGCGTATCCAAAATAGTATAAGATCACGCTTCAGGAAATCAGTACGGCGCTATACCTACATTTCAAACAGAGTCACTATGGAAAAGAAAATCGCGTAAAACGTGCTAGAGCAAAGGATTAGTCGCCAATCAAACTCAATACAGATAGGACCCATAATCGCGATCACGGTCAGATCGCTTCCTAGTTCATTTGGAAATGACAGCGGCAGTTACGCGGTTCAATAAGGGAATGTGACTATATAGCCTAAAGCAAGCGGAATCACACAGAGAAAATGCACAAAAAGGGACACAATAATGAAAGACTTTTTCATCCGTGTACATTTTTTGCAAGGGTGAAGAACGAGAAAACAAATGAAGTTCCAGATGGACCGACGTACAAACCTGCGCCACGCCTGAGAAAAGAACAGAGTCCTGACCGGCTGCGGACGCACAGGAAAACAAGAAAGCTTCATGCGATTACAAGCCCTACAACAATCAAATATAAGAAATTCCAGCAGCCGAGGAAAGAAAAGTGGTAGCACCTCATCTTTGGACGTCATGGTGGGAGCACCTAAATGGCAAAACTGTGTTGTATTGTTTCATTTTTACATTCCAACAAGTGGTCGGAAGAATTATACGCAAAACATAAAGTCTTGGCGGTGTTTAAAACAGGTTAAGCAAAAGTGAACACTTCAAATATGTACATTACTTTTTGAACTTTTGACTTGTTAAAAATTTTTTTCGCAGAGTCAATTGTAATTGCACATTTGTTTGCTTCGATGTATATCGCAGATGGCACACCCTTTTCGCTACTTTGTTATAATAGTTGGTCAGTTATTTGTAACTGTATAATATGTGTAGTTATATTTCATGCTGCTGTACAAATGTACTATGAGGTATCTGGTTCAGGGAAACGCGCGTAGTCAGGGCACCAACAACAATAATGCACCTGATGCCAGCGGCTCATTAGAGTTTTTGGAACCAGATGTGGACAAGATGAAAATTTTAAATGACTACAAATAATATATAATGCATAAAAATTGTAAAACTTATTGGTATTATGTAAAACATAAATTGGAAACAGTAATTTAGAGAGTTTTCACTTCGGTATTGCAGACCCTGAAAATTGTAGAAATGATGAGCAAATTCAAATACCGAAAATTGTAGCAAAAAATGCCAGCTCCATATGAAACATGATACAGATGCAAAGTTTGGGTCTGCGCAACCAGGAAAATTTTCTTTTAGAGAATTTAAGGCATACTTCTAAGTATATATATGTAAAAAGCATATAAAAGAATTTAAATAGCAATATTAATGCTGCCTAGTTAATGGAGAGTAAAATTTATTAGAACATGAGTTTAAATTAAAATTAAGCTGAATATTAAATTTAATTTAGCAGGATGAGAATACCGAAAACAAGTCGATAAATATTGAAATTATAAAAGTTAAAATGAGGATTTAAGATTAAAATTTAAATAAAACTTAGAAAGCTAAGAGATTCCGCAGTCAAAATTTAGGCATCGTAACGTATTTATGCTACTGAGAATCCCTTTAAGTAAATCACGTTTTATTCTGGAGGGTTGTGACGTCTCTCGCGTCCTTCTTCTAAATGATAACCAAGTTCTTGACGGCCACATTTGTTTGCTAAAACTTTTCCAAACTACCACCAAGAAGAGAAACGGATCGAATACGTAAAATTATATTGGTATCAAGTGATAGAAAGTTTTGATGAGATATAAAGGCAAGCCTATGACAACTTAGTGTGGAATCATTCGGGACCGCGCGGTCGTCCTGCTAGCTCTAAAATAAAGACACCAACTTAATTAAATTATAAGAAAGTCTGAATCTTCATCCTAAAATTACGTTATAGTGCTTACCTCAATCGATGAAGTAAATGCACTCTGCAAAAAGGTAATATTATTTTGTATAGGAAAGCAGATTAGTCAAGTTAATTTATTATAATTAAAGATACACCCAGGCTGCGCTATCCTGACCCCAAATTCGTAAGGTTTAATTGGTGTTGTTCAATTTTTGTATTAAGTTGTTAATTGTGAATTTTCGCTAATTTTGTAGTTATTTTAATAAAAAAGTTGTGTTAAGAATCCAAAACCAACATGGATAATCCGACACACCCTCAGCCACGCGGATTTACTAGACATAGTCATCACAGATGGCTATAAGTTTAACTTTAATTGCGGGTAGTTTTTATGTGTACCATACTTATTCTTCTCAAAACATTCTATAAATAACTAATACTCCAAAAGCGAAGTAGGTGCCATATAGATTTAGTAAATGCAAACTACCTATATTAGAAAATCGTACTGTTCATGAATAAATCTTATGTACACGTTAATTTCAACATTTTAAATAAGTATGTTCATTGCCCGCCTATAAATATCAACGTTTGCATTAAAAGGCTTCTAAATACAATAAAAGAGGTAGAAGCTCAATTTTGTTCATGATGATATAAATTATTTCAAACTAATAATAATACGTTGTACCAAAGCGATCATTCTTTGAATATGTAAATGATCATCACAATTGGTAATTTAAAATTATAGTTAAAATATTTTCGTAATACTCCTCAGAAATATAATGTCCAAATGTACTAGTTTAGATTAATGATCTCTAATAATAACAATGCTATTAAAAATCGCTCAAAAAGATATTAGTAATTTACTATGCGCCTAGCTATTAAATATAGTCTACGTATTTCTTTGCCTGAATTTAAATGCAAATTATTAAATGAGCTATTGAACATTTAACTTAATGTTCGATAAATGATATAACTCACACAAAATGAGCCAAGAACCAAATTGCAGGACTCCACAAAAGAACTTATACTGTCTATGTCGACAAAGTAACAAGTAATGCGTAATTACCATAAAATGGTTTTATACTAATATGCTACAAACATTTTCATAATAATTCTTGCTTATAAAAATCTAATCGCCAAAAGAGGAAATTTTTAATCTGAATCTCCCGCTTTTATAAAAAAAAATAGGATTACGTATTTGGATAAATTCCTCATATTTTCATAATCCTAAATTTCATAAAATTCCTGTTAAATTTAGAATCATTAAGGGAACGGTTTTAAACTTATATTACACTTCCGCAAAGCTACAAAATATTATTCAATCTATATTGACAAACATAATTCTATTATTGTTAAGAATAGTATGGACATTATTAAGTACATGCAAGTAAAATTTTTTCTATGTATACCTATGTGATTTTAAACATTTATTTAATTCCATAGATATAGAAGACATGTTTAAGATTCTTAAAATAGCATATAGCAAATACTTTTTAAATAGGATATTAAAATATGATAAATATATTTCGATTATTGAATTAGTTTTAAAAAGAAAATTATATTTTCCAAAAATGCTTATTATGGGCAAATTAAAAGGGTTTTAAAAAAGGGGCCCAAACTAGCAACTTTTAAAATATTTACTTGCATTTTTATGAAAATGAAAGTATTAGTTTAATCTTGTTACTTTTTAGATACATAGTTACTTAATTATGTTTATAATATAGTAGACTTTTTTCCCTAACCTTAATTATTACCCCATATTTAAAATTGAAAAACTAATTATAATAATGGTCAGCTTCTTTTGGACCTTCAATTAAAAAGGTTTAAAGTAATTTGCATTAAGTAAATTTTTTTTGATAAAAAAACTCATTTGATTTTAACTTATAAAAATGCCTTTTGGGGTAGTAACCTCCCCTATCAAATTTAGAAATATTATCTTAAATTTTATAAAAAGAAACAATGATTTGTACCGATAACTTTTTTAAAACAAAGTTTTTTTGTAAATTTTTGTAAAATTGTTTAGAATACAATTATCCAATAATTATTTATAAATATATTTTATTTCTAATTAAATATTTTTTTTATTTTTCATTATTTTATTTAAAATTCCTTTTATTTAGTTTATTTTTAAAAAAAAAAAAAAAAAATTTTTAGCCCCTATTTTAATTGCAATATATCGATTGTATATAATCATCCAAGTTTATTTACTTGTTATTTTTTTATTTGATTTTATCTATTTTTAAATTTTGTTCATTATCGTTTTAAAACTTTTTTATTTAGTTTTTTTTTTATAAAATCTTAGTTTTAGTGGTTTGTTTAATTGCAAAATAAATATCAGGTGGCTCCACTTTTTTTTCCTTTTCCGAATAGTCTTTCCAATTTTTTTTACCTCATTTCGCGTAGGGTACTTATTAGGGAAGGTTAATTTTTCGTTTTCCCGTGTTTTTTTACAGAATTTTTTTTTATTTATTTATTTTTTTTTTTATTTTTTATTTTATTTATTTATTTTTTTTCCCTATCCTTGGAATTCTTATTGTTTTTTTTTCTTAGATTTTTAATATATTATGGGTTTTTTTCTTCCGGTTTTATAAGGCTTAACTTTTTAAACTTGGTGGGGTTTTTCCTATTATGTCGAAAGTTTCTGCTGTAGGGGGGTAGGATCTAAAGCATTGTAACCTAATTCGTCCCCTAATTCAGGACATTTTAAAATCAAAAATTAGGTCCCCATTTTGTAAAAGATTTTTTTTACTCATTTTTGTGTCTGGTGTTCCAATTTTCCTTTTTCCCCCAAAAGGGTTCTATACTTCTTACTTTTTTTTTATATTACTATACATATAAAAGTTTAACCCCGGGTCACTGCGTGGGTTTCTGTACACCCCCGCAACAAGAAAATCCCCCGATTTTAAAAAAAAAGGGAGAACCAGATTTTTTTTTGCTGCACATTTTAGGTCATTGAACCTTCTGTGATGCAATCCCTCTTTAAGGAAAAATTGGGTTATGTTAAAAATTTATCTGGGGGGTGGGAAATCCCGAGAAGTTAAGCATTTTATCAGTCTGCTCTGAAAGTTTGGAAAATGATTAAAATATTATTTTTTTATACTTTCTATCATTATCTTTTAATTATAAAGTATATTTATTATCATATGCGTTTTACTGGTTTAGAAAAATATAAAATTATGTGTTTTAAAATGTGAAAAAATTTTTTTTTGTTTAAATTAATGTTGTCTATTTTGTGCAAAAATTAAATAATTTTATTTTGTATAATACAAACCAAATCTTGTACTTTATAAATATGTATCATAATGGCTTAATTTTATTTTTTTAACTAAAAACCGGTTTAAAAATTTGGGGGGTTTCTACAACCGAGTAACGAAGGAAAAAAAGGCGCAGGCCCGGGTTAAAAGTACTTTATATATGTAAATTTTTAATTTTTTTTTTTTTTTGAAGAAGTAAATATTTTTCACTGTTTATTTTTATATTAACAAATATCTTTAATTATGCAAAATTAATATGTATAATAAAAGTGTAAATCTAGTTATTGACCTCTATTATCTAACTCTTTTGCATATAGAAAAATCGAATTGACAAAATGTCCCCCTGTTTTGGAACGTTGATAGATTGGTGATTGTTCGGCCCTTACAGTTAAAAGGTTGCCAACCCCTGGTTTACAAACTAGCCTGCCATCAAATATCTGAACATGGACCATAAGGGATTTTAGATGGTGGCTCTTCATATGATGTGTGTATACGAAAATCTACCCATTCTCTTTCTCTCTAACAAAACGTTCTGCTTCAAGTTGATTAAAACTGCATAATTTTGAAGGAAATGTATAAATTAATGATAAATTATAGAATTTTTGTCAAAATATCATTTAATTAGGAATATGACTTTGGAGTTAAATTAACTTATAAAAATAACTCATTAAATTAAATATTAGAATTGAAGTATTTTAGTCATTTTTATGTAGCAACTTATTTGAATTACATGAGAATTAGTCAAAACTGTGAACATATAACTTTGTGATTAGCCAATATGACCTTCTGACCTGAAAAAGTATCGTCACTGCTTCAGTGTATTATGTTTCAAAATAACTAATATTCGCTCTTACAGTTTGGATTTATTCAAACTCTTCAAGGCCATGAGTCTTTGAACTTGAACTTGAGAACCTGCATACAAGGACATGGAAATCACTGCTCCTTGAAAAAATACATTGAACATCGAGTAATGGACTTCCGGGTCAAAAGTAAATCTGAAAGGTAAATGAATAATTTATCGATTTTGTGGATTAAAAATTTTAAAAGATTTGATTAATGATACTTTTCGGATAAGAAGAGAGGACAACAGAAGAAGAAAAAAAAAGTGTATTATTTTTGTATTTTTAAGGCTACACGGTACCCTTTTTCAAAAAATTTTTTGGAGACAGTTACAGTAAAAAAAATTGATGTCTTACATTTAGATTACATTATTAAGCTGAATCTGTAAGTAAAAAGTCAGTTTGACCAGCCATTATTTCACAATTTTAAAAATTTTAGAATTTTTGAAGTTTTTCAAACTCTTATAAAATACTCAATTTTTAAAATTTTTTAGTCAATTTGAGTTATTTATATTTATTAGGTTATTGCAAACAAAAGTTAGTATGGATTTGAAAATGTATTTCCTTGCTGAATTTTAATAATTATTTTCCTAGAAAAATCTGGAAAAAACACGAAAATTTTTAAAATATCAAATTTAGCATTTTTTAGAAAAATAACTAGAGATCTCAGACCTAAATCCATAGTACCTTTTATAGAACATACTTTTGGTAGTATATGCAAAAAAAATCAAGGCTCTATCTTGAACAGGAAAAAAGCCTTATGGATTAGAAAACACTTATACCTTCAAAATTGAAAGCCTGAGAAAAACGCATTATAAAGTTTGTAGAGTCATTAAACAAAAACTTATAATGCCCTTAAAGCTCTAATTTTTGAATATGTTAATTTCCAATGTATGCTCTGCATTAAAAAACTAATTTAATTAACTGTGACTGAAAATAATATTTTTAATTCAAAAAAATATTTTTGCATAATATTGATAGCATTTGTTAAGACGTCAGCTTATTCAGCTTTATCTTAACCTAATATTTTCACACAAGTTTTGAAACACAAAAAAATTTGTACAAAATAATAATGATACCAACTTAAATTAAAAACAGTCAGGTTTGCTCATAAAATTTAATTTTTTTCAGTTTTAAATTGGGGCAGTTTAGGAAGTTTTAGCTCTTATCGTACGGCTTAAATACTAAAATATAGTACTACAATATGTTTAGTATAATGTAGTTTGATATATCAAGGAAATATTCTGTTACTTCTGCAACATTTGAATTCAGAATACTTGTATTCTGAAGTCTAATTACAGAATCAGAAGAGGACTTATTTTTAGATACATCATTTTCAGCAGTATTCCTTCTCTTCGAAATATTGTTTCTCACAGAAACCTGAGAACGCATTTGCCATGGCATTTTCTCTACAGAAAAAAATTAATGTTAATACTTTTAAGTTATATAAACTATTTTAAAGCAAAAATTGGCCATGAAATTAATCTTAATTAATTAATTATGAGAACTGAAAAAACTCAAAACATAATCAAGCAGAAATGATTTTAGTAATGAAAATTAGAATTAATAACCATTTCAAACTAAAAGCTTAAAAATATTTTTAATTAATTCAATTTAAGGGTGGAAAAATGCTTTAAAATGAAACCGGAACCAAAACCATAGCTCATAAAACTTCAAATATCTTAAAAACTAATTTGCTAACAGACATGAAATTTCGTGGCAAGCTTCTCAATGATATGGGCCACTAGAAAATGCAAGAAATTTGTTTTCCCTAAAAACGAGATTTTTAGGGTACTGTGTAGTCTTAACAATAAAAATACTTTATTGGATCAAAAATTTCTATTTAAAAGGCTTAAGAAAATATTTATTTGACAAGATCGCTTGTGTGTGATAACGTATATTTTTAGTAATAGAAAATATATTTAGAAGGTTTTTAATTCCTCCCCCAAAGTTTCTTGTAAGTAAAAAAAAGTCTGTTTGTAAGAAATTTTATATATACTTTATATTTTATATTAAATTATATATATATATATACTTGATTATACTTAATCATATTTAGCTTATATTACTTAAATGCATTTCACATATTTTTGTATTATTTGACAGTAAACTTAAAAATTACTTACAAAAATAGTTATTAAAAAATTGTGACTTTAAGAGCTCTTTGACTTTAAGAGCAGATAATGAAATACATAAATTATACGAATAATGCTGCGAAATATTATTGAAATGAATAATTTCAATTACCTCGGGATAATCAATCTTCCACCCTCATTAGCGATTGTAAAAACATTTCCGATACCACCCAACAACAAGAGTCCTTTAACTATAATGGCAAATAGAGCAGCGTACATGAGAATCGCTTGAAACACATCTGTCCACAACACTGCCTTCATGCCACCCTAGAGAAGAGAGAAACACTTTTGCACTTTAGGGCCGAGTTTCTTAAAGTGGGAGGCGCGCCCCTCGGGGGGGCATAATAACTCTGCGATAGGGGCGTGAGCATATTGAAAAGTCGAAAACAAAAGATTATTTAAAAAATTTAAGTTACTGAAAGTAAGCAAACAAAATACCTACTAACATAATAAGGAACAAAACACACATTTGCACTGATATAATACACTTAAAAATGTATCAGTTCTGCACAATGACAACTTGTTCTTAACAATAATAAGTTAAGAACAAGATTAATAATTCCCAGTGACTCCATGAGCTTGTCATATGTAAAAGTTTTACTAGAATTAATAGTTGTCTTGATAATTTGTCCGGTTTATAATTAATTCCTTAACTATCGATTAAAAGTTATACGATTCGCTCCCCAATGGCACCATTTTCCAAGTACGCATGGGTATATGATTTATTGGGGGTGGGAGAAAGGAATAAATAAGTAAAATCTCCGAAATAAGTAAACCCTTCGCAAACACTGTCAAGGGCCTTTTGTTGCATTCCGAAGCCTTCTGAGTAATTTTATAGATAGCATTGCACAAAGACGATCGTACTTCCGAAAGACGTATAAATACGTCCGGTGCCATTAAGGCTTTGGCAGTGAGCGAGACGTTTATATATTCTGATTGTACTTAAGAGGTTTAACTCGTATCGTAACTTTAGTGTCAAAGTATAGTGTTATTGAATTCAATACATTGTTATTGTATGGAGGGGGGGCGATGAATACTGTGTTAAATATTGGGTCTGAAGTACTGAAAGCTTGAGAAGCACTGTTACAGGACGATGAGCATGCAACAACATGAAGGAGAGGTCATACAGTGAAGAAATTTAGCAACCATAGAGAAACAGCAACAAACAACATTACTTATATTTATTCCTTAATAACCCTCTTAATGAGCGAAAACAAAGTCAGAAAAGTAGGTTTCAGGACCACTACTGACAGTGATACATGAAGCAGCTCGTTTGAGTACACATTCAGTAAAAGTGGATATGGCTTAATACGGGAAGGTCTTTCTTTCCCTGTAATAATTTTTGTGTTTGACCTCTGAGTGTGGCTTTGGTAGGGAATACAAGATTTGTTCTACCCCGTTGCAGACATGTTTCATTGGTGAGAAACCAGAAGATAATGGAGGCCACATTAAAGTATGTGTACATCTTTTTGAACCTGTGAAGTGCATTTCGGAAGTTATCCTGTGAATAAAAGGCACTTGATATTTCCGGAAGGAAAATGAGTGTCACAATACCCACGTATCTCTCGACCATCATAGTGGCCCAGGTAGCCTACTATCATAACATACTACATAGTGGCCAAGGTAACCTACTATCATAACCTACTACATAGTGGCCAAGGTAACCTACTATCATACATGGTGATACAAAATAACTCTTACGGTGTGTTACCGAGCTTCCACAAATGGGGGTGGATAGGATATGTCCCAACACGCATACATGGTGACAATTAATGGACAAGAAGCATCGTGTTTTGTTTGAGAATCGACTGTATGCCACTCCGTTGACACACTTACTCTAGACCGGCAAATTTACAAACGGAATTATTTGTTCTGTAGTATCTATAACAGCTTTATTCATGGAGACCATTGAGGAAAGCTACTAGCATTCAACCGAAAGGTAGTGATTCTGGTTTATATGGCAATATCAAGAGTGTTCCATACATGTTCCAAAATGGCGCTAAAGTTGGCTTTTGAAGCCGTCACCACTTGTGGGTGGATGTACCTATCCACGTGCGCTGACAATGTTCTATTCGCCCTAACACCGCTCGAATTTGTTACTTTTCTCTTATTCAATCATCTTTGCCGCAGCCATACTATAGAGTATGAGGCGCCTTAGCTGCGATTTGAAGTATAGATTAATCTACTTTTTTCAATCCAATTATACACTGGTGTGCAAAACTTAAGCAACAGGTGGGTTTATTACCATAACTTCACGAAAAATCATCTGAGAGACATGAAACTCTGAAATGAGGGAGAGTAATATGTACGTAAAGGATGACGAAAGCATCGGCGCTGAAAAAGGAATACAACGCATACGGTATGGAATCAAACAAAAACAAGCTTTATTGAACGCATAGTATCGTGACTCATGATTGTCTATCCAACAGGAAGAACAACAAGCAGATGTTCCTTAATATGGTATATGCCCTCCCCTTACTACAATGGTTGCTTTGCACCGTCTCCGCATACTCAGAACCAGCTGGTGCAACATTTCTTGAGGTAGGAGTGCCCATTCCTCAATCAACATCTGCTTGAGTTGTTGGTTGTACTCCGGATGATGTGAGCGTGTGGCAATACGTCTCCCCAAAGCATCCCACACATGTTTGATGGGATTTAAATCTGGGGAGCACGCTAGCCAATCTATTCGAGTGAAATCTTCACTTTCCAGCAGCTCCTCAACAGCAAGAGTGCGATGTGACCGTGCATTGTCATCCATAAAAATGAAGTCTGGGCCAATGGCACCTCGGAAAAGATGCACATGGGGAAGAAGTACCTCCTCACAATAGCGATCCCCGGTTACAGACCCTCTGTCGAAAATGGGAAGCTCAGTTCCGCCGTTCAGCATAATGCCAACCCAGACAAGAACTCCAGGACCACCGTAACGATGTCTTTCCTTGATGTTACTGGGATAAAACCGGGTCCCGATCTCTCTCCAAATCAAAACGCGTTGAGAATCGCTTCTGGTACTGAATCGACTCTCATCCGTAAAGAGAACACGACTCCATTGATCAGTTGTCCAGTTTTTGTGCTCTCTGGCCCACTGTAAACGGTGGCCATCTTTCAACGGGAGGCAGCGTTCAGGACGGCAGGTGAACAGGCCCCCTTTGTGAAGGTGTCTGGCCACAGTAAACCTCTATACTTGTCGACCTGTTGCTGTACAGAGTTTCTGAGCAATGGCGCTGTCGAACGTTTTTCGCCTGCAGGATGATATATCGGTCATCCCCTGCAGTTGTCGTCTTCGGGCAGCCACACCAACCTTTCTAACAGCTGTACCTGTGGTTTGGAACGCTTTCCAAGCGCGCGAAACGACACTTTTGTTGATTCCGAACTCTGCAGCTACACTGGTGACAGTACGCCCCTTCTTCAGCTTTCCGATCATTCTTCCACGTGTGAAGTCATCCAGATGATTTCTTCTAGCCATATTTCACGAACTGACTCACTGGCACTTGCAGAGAATATGGTGAATTGTGTCTCCGTCCTTCATTTCATTCTACTGTTGAGCAGCGAGCGCCGACATCACGCGTTTTGCGTACGCTCACATCGCTTCTGACGTTTTGTTCCTGATATTTGCATACGCATGACGTTTCTACTGATTTACGTGTTCCCTCTACTGATCTCCAGACCTTCTTTTCTGCAATTTCATGGCTATCTGCTAAATTTTTACATTGTTGCTTAAGTTTTGCACAACAGTGTAGTTACTCGTAAATTCATCTGTGAGTCAAGTGCAAAGTAGCTATTAGTGCAAAGTATTTGCATTCCATTAGTACAAAGTAGCTATTTCACATGCCCTGTGAAACAAGGAAAGAAATTTTACAATGATTTCCCTAAAAGATTTATCGGCATGAATATTGCATATACTGTAGATTTCTTGCTTTAATATCTTATCATCGTCTGTTGGATACACTGTTGAGAGAGTGTAGCTGTCTGTTACTCATGAAAAACGCTTCATTACTAACAGTAACTAATTTTTACGGCGGCTTTTGCGCGAAATTTCAGAGAAACAGATTAAAACTTAAGAGAATTATTATGCACTCTTATCCAGGGCATATACAGGATAATATACAGGATGTTGCTGCATTCAACAATCAAATTTAGAGGAGTGATAGTAGGCAACATGGGGACGACAAATCACCATAGAAGATGGAGTGCAAACCACGTTTAGTCAACCAGTTATGAAGGGTATGGTGTACAGTGGAAGAAAAAGGACAATAAGATAAAAACACATATATTAGATGCAAAGCATGTTTATAATACGAACAATGTGTCACATTTCGACGTAAGAAATGTAGCCTAATACGTTTAAATTCGTTTGACAACACATCGTCCATCGATGTTGTGGCTGTACTATGACCTACTCTAATGCAACTACAAACAATTTCTATGACAATCATTATTTTCGGTGACATTTTTGACATCGATCTGTGATACATTGATAGTATTGAAAACATATCTTACGTCTAATAAATGTATTTCTCATCTCTTATTGCTCTTTTTCGCTTCATTACACATCCTACCCTTCATAACCGTTTTTGCGAATTACTCCGACTACACGTGGTGTGTGATCCCATTATCTATGGCGATTTCTTGTTTTCATGCTGCCTACCCTGTGCTAAAATAATGAGACAAATTGTGATTCCTACAAAGCTAAGAAAGAATAAAATTGGATTATAAGAAACATAGCAAAACCCCACACACACACACACACACACACACATATATATATATATATATATATATATATATATATATATATATATATATATATATCCGGGTGGGCAAAAAGTCCTTAAAAATTTTAAAAATTTATAAGACCCAGAAAATTTAAAAAAAACTACCGATAAATGGTGCTGGTTCAAATGACTTAGTTAGAAACATGCAAATGATACAGGCGGTTATAAATAATGATGCTCGTGATTCAGATCCAGTTCTCCGTCGCATGCCAAATAAGCGAACAATGATACTAAGTGGGAAAGACAAAGCTTTGTTGTTGCAGCTGTTTTCTTTTACACGCCAATGTTCCATTATTGGAACATCAATTTTGAAATTTTCTGAAAAATTCAATTTTATTCATACTGTACCGTAAAAATTATTTTGAAGACAAAAAATATGGAAATTTTTCTTTTGGAGTTGAAGTACTGTTGCTAAAGTAAATTTTCTCTCTGAAAAAAAAATTCTAAATTATGCATTTTTTTGACTTTTGATAGAGCAAAATTCAAAATTTCATATAAAGTTCAAAATTTTAAAAATATTTTTATTATTTGGTGAAAGTAATTAAAAATGATCATTTTAACTACAGACGTTCGTTATTTTTTTTACTATCGGGTAAGAGATTTCAATGTTCCAAAAATGGAACATTGACTTGTAAAGGTATACTTTTTATCACAATTCAGTTACTTAGTTTACACAGTTCACAAAAGAGCTGACAGATTTCTGAAAGCTAAAAACTTTTAGTATCTGTCTGAAGAAGATATTTATGACTGGTAACTTTCGTTTCGGCTCCCTGTCTCACCCACCCCTTTCAACCGGTTCTGGACAATCTCAAGTGAATTTCTTAGCTGCAGCCAAATTGCATGTGTGTTTGTTGTTAGTTAGATGTTGCATGTTACTTTATTAGTGTTACTTTACTGTGTTACTTTTATTTATTGGATATCACCAAGTATCTGGAGAAGATTTATACTGGAGCACACAGGATTTATCAGTCCCGGTTTTTTTACTGTATAATATCTAGAAGTAAATTCAGAAAGATAAAAAAAATTCTTTCATATTATCGATAATAACAAGTTGACATCAGGAGATAAAATGGGAAACATTTTCTCCTTTGTATGCAGAACTTGAAAAACATTTTCAGCAGTTCAGCATCTTTCATTCTAAACTGAGTATAGATGAATCAATGGTCCCATATTAAGATCACCATTCAGACAAAATATTTATCAAAAGCAAGCCTATTAGGTTTGGATATAAAATATGGATGTTGTGTTCCCGCAGTGGCTATCAGAATTTATTGAGGAAAAAACCTGAAATAGAAAACTCTCCTCTTGGATCTAGAGTAGTGTGGAAACTTTTAACCAGTGTTGAAAGTCCTGACAAGCAGGAAATATTCTTTGATATTTTTTTTCATCACATAAACTGTTAACAGAACTGTCTGAAAATAATTTTAAAGCAACTGGCGAAATTCCAGATAATCGCACAGAAAGATGCCCTTTGAAACTCCAAAGGAAGCAAACAAATGGCAAAGAGGTAATTTCGATTACTGAAGTGATGGACAAGTGTACATTTGCCGTTATAGAGACAGTGTTGTAGTAACTATTACATCCACTAATGTAACACATGAGCCGGTCACTAAAACCAATAGATTTTGGCCTTGCACAAAAAAAGAAAATTGATATTTGTCAACCAAATCTTATAGAAATGTACAATGAGGAATGGGATTTACTAGACAGACTTCTTAGAATATATAGGTCTCTGCTTAGAAACCAAAAATTGTATTGTAATCTATTTAGCAATGCGCTAAACATGGCGTTGTGTATGTCAACAAAACACAGCGAAACATTTATTTTTGAATTATATTTATAAGTTTACTTCAGAGGTCACTCCAGCAGGGGGCACACGTTGGGAATTTGCCCCCTTATCGAAATACATTTAAAAAATTCTACAGGGAAAAAATTATAGATTTTTCTCGTTCACTCGTAAATTTTTAGTTTTTTCCCCCATTTTAATTTTTAGATTTTTAAGGCCCATATCAATGGTTTGTCGGGTATCATGCCCCCCCCCTACAACGGAGAAGGATGAAACCTAGTGGAGAAATGTTTAGTGCCACCTCTGGTTTAGATACTACTTCTTAAAAATGTATATGGTAATTGATTTTTGAATTGAAATGTCATTGGTCACACTTTTAAAAAACATGTAAAAAAACTAAATGGTACCCACCAATGTTCCATTTTTGGAACATGCTAAAAATCTTAAAAAATAAAAAAAAAATTGCAAATTTTTTTCCTAGATTTTATGTTTAAATTTAATTTGATTTTGATCAAAATTTCGTTCTTGTTACCTTTCAATCATAGTGTGGCGTGTAAAAGGTTAAATGAACAATGAATCAGTGACTATTGCACTACGTAAATTCCGACTATAGAAAAATGTGAAGACTGGAAAAGGGCATTTAACAGTGTCAGACCACATAAAGATAGTTCAGAGATTAGCTGAAACTAGATCGCTCGAGGAATTGTGTAAGATCCAGATGACCATGTCTAAGGCAGACACGTTTGGCACGTGTTGCAGCTGAAATGGAAATGCGTCAGATTCCGCTGCAGGGATTAGCATTGTTTAGGAATCTGTTAGACATTTGAGCTTACCACCATTCTCGATACTCAAAAGTTTTCATGAAGTTCTTAATAAGTATTAATGCAAATTACAATCTTGCCATGAACTTTTACCGTTGGGTACCATAGAGAGAGAGAAAAGCATTTGTGTGTGTGTGCGAAGTGAGCTCTCTCTAAAATTCAATAAGATTCCTCTTGGGGCTTTAACTTCTTGTGGACGAATGAAGCTTCATGATTTGTTCCACGATGACAATAATACCCATAACAATGCATTTGGGTGACGTCAAATCTACGATTGTAAACAAAGAAACCACTGCATTCCCCCTAAGTCACAGTGTTCTGTGGGTTTACAGGTTCCTTTCATAATAGGGCCCCTCTTGGAAACACAGTGTCCAGTAAATGGATGGAAAACAGTGGCAATAAATGACCAACGTCATTTAACGCTTCAGCGCGAAAAACTGTTTCATGTTCTCGTGAAAAAGGTGCGCTTTCTATTGTTACGTTTATGCAAGTTGGAGCAAGAAATCACTCTGCTAATCCAGTTGAGGAATTCTTGATACAGACGTTCGGGGAAGAAAGAATCATTAGCGAACATTGCAAGTTTTCATGACCTTTCGGTCTCCTGACATCAGCAGTCTTTTGGCTATGGGGAATTTTGAAAATCCCGTGTTTGCCGATCCCATCTATCCAATCTGTCGGAATTAAAAGGTGCCATCTTCCGAGAGCTGTCACGTATACAACCGGACATTCTGCACTGTGCCGTTGCTGGTTTTCTGACACGATTGTAAAGTGTTATACCCTGTGATGGTGACAGTTGGAACATATACTGCTATAATAAATGATATAGTATCATTATTTTTGTTATTTGCGTGTCTTTTCTTACACTTATGTACAAAACGTCCCCTTTTGGTGTCTTTTTTTTAATTATTTTTTTTTCTTATCTTAAAAGAAAATATCCCGTGACTAATCAATGCTAAATCAGCAAACCGTTTTTCATTTTGTTTAATTTTCCGAGTTTTATAAACTTTTAAAGTATTTACGGACCTTTGCTCACCCGGGGTACATATATATATATATATATATATATATAATATGATTGATTAAATTTTTAGTAAAATCACTAAAAAGAAAATCATAAGGAAAACACATAAGCCTACAATGTAAATTTACTCGTACTCATCATTGCGTCCAATAACTTTCACTTACTAGGGTGCAATAAAATGTACATACAACTCCCATAAGTATGATAGACATGTTCATGGATAAGTTGGTTACAGCACTCAAAGCTAATGCAGGAGCATACAGTGAGGCAGCTGTGAAAAGCAGCTAAAAAAATAGAAAAAAAATATTGCAATATCACATACAATAAAGCTGTTTTTGTACGGTCTTTTTTATGTGATATTATTTTTGTGCGATTTTTTCGTGGACAATTTTATTTTGTGAGATTTTTTCTTATGTGGTATATAAATTTCAACAGCATTGGCGCCACTGTAATGTTTTCTATCAGCGTATATATTATACACTTTACAATGTTCTGTTCTTTTGTTAAATGGACTAAATTCATGATGGTTACATGATAACGGCAATCACGTGTTTCCCACGGATTAAAAATTGACATTCTAGTTGTTCAACTTGTAATGTTTAGATAACATTTAAAATTTGAAAAAAAAAAGATTTGGTAAAGAGTTCACGTGTTAAAATTCTTAAAACTATTTTCAAAATTAAAAAAAAAAAAAAAACTTACGTTACACGAATACTTTTAAATTAAGTGCATTTTGTTCAACTATGTTGGTATGTGAACTAATTGGCTGAAAATGCGTGATTATATTTATGAAATAATTATGACGTCGCATTAATTTATGAACCGATTGGCTAAAAACACGCGGCTCAGTTATGTGATTAATAACGTCATATGAACTTAGTCCATTCAGTCTCCAGGCAATACAAATAATAAATCTATCAATGTAAATAAATCAATTAAAACTACACATTAAAGTGACGAAAATGAATTTGAAAATTCAGCAAAAGAAGATGAGCGTTTTAGATTATAACGTTTAGCTGTGAATTATGTATGTGCATTTTGAAAATTTCTCCATGTACACAATGAGAAATTAAATGTTTTAAAAACGTTTAATAAATCTAATTTTTAATTATTTATTTTGTTTGGAATCACTTTTTTATGCATGTCATAAATAATTGACACTTTTTCTACGTAGTATGTTTATTTTTTGCATGATTTATCTAGCTACAGTTAATGTTTCTGTTGTTTTTATGCACTTCAATCCATCCTACAATAAACATAAACCTTTCAAAGAAGTGTCTTTTCTTAAAGAAACTTCAAAGCAAATTACTGAGAATTATAGAAATGTTAGGAGAAAATGGAATGTGTTAGTAACAATAATCACAGAGTTATAGTCTGCAAAAAGGCAAATTTTTCATGTCAGAACTTCTAAACAAGAAAGGTATAAAGAATGTGGCCGTAAGAAAGACAAAAAAAAACTCACATTAGACATACATTATAGATTTTCTCTTACAAAAACATGTAAAAATTTATTAAAAGTTTTGTTTATTTGAAGAAATATTGTAGTAAAAATGTGATTATAATGTTAAAATAATAATTATAACTAAAATATGAATTATTTCAGTTTTTTTATGTCCTCAAAATACTTTACGGTACTAAGAATTTATCCAAAACGAGATTGAAAAGTGAAAAGAGGTGAGAGAGAATACGAATATTTTTAAATGTTCTTCTTGCAGTGATAACTACTAATAATATGTAAAATAAACTACGAGGAATATATTTCTTATAGGATGAAAAGTAAATCTTTATGAATTGAGTTGCTTATACGCATATTTGTGAGGAACAACTGGGTAGGAAGGTTAATCTAATATACTTCGAAGTTATTATTATTTTTAAAAATTCTAAACAAGAGAGAGAGATATGTCTCCTTAAAAATAAAAGAGAAAAAAATCTTAGTCTATTTATGTATTAAACTTGTTTTTGTAAAACAAAATAATATTTAAAATACGTTTAAGTGTTGTTGTTCCTATTAATAATTAATATGTTATTTTATTATTGTTTTTTATATTTATGTACACTGAAGTGCCGCTGAATTAGAGAAAGCAAGGGCTATGAAAATCGTGTAACGCTGCGCATCATTTATGCGCAAGTGAGGGCGCTGTGATAACTGCATGTATAGCGTGTACTGTGGTTGTTCTGAATTAGTTGTTGGAATTGCTATTATGGATTAACTGCCTCATTTAGGATAAATCGTGGACAAATCGTAGATGCGCGATGCATAGGCCGTTCAATTTCCAAAATCGTCAGACAGCTAAGATTTCAAGGTCGACAGTGTTAAGAGTATACCAAGAATACAAAGATGGTGGAAAAAAATTAGCAATCAGGCAAGCTGCAAAGGACAATTAGCCTTGTCAGTGTGTGGTGAGAGACGGCTCAGGCGTATTGTACGTAGCCAGTGAAGCCAAACTATCCAGTTGCATGACGGTGCCAATCGTATAGTGAGTAAACGGACTATACTATGTATATGCAACGCTCGCTTCACCATATGGTTTCGGGAGCCATCTGACCTAAGGGAGTTCCATTGCTCAATGCTTGCCATCAGGCTGCACGTCTTGTCCGGGAAGGAGAGCAGAGAGACTGGAGGAAAGAGGACTGAAAACAAATAGCATGGAGTGATGAGTCTCGATTCCGACTATTTAACGCCAATGGGAGGCTGAGAATGTGATGTCAGACTCATGAAGCCATGGATCCTACATGCAAGGATGAATATTTACATGGGCATGGTGGCTCAATCATAGTCTGGAGTATTTTATCGTGCCACTATTTGAGATCTTTGGTCATATATCAACCTCCCTGAATGCAATGCAGTACGTAGAGTTGCTTGGTGATCACTTACATTCGTTAATGATGTTCTGTTATCCACACGGTAATGGAGTTTTACCTCAAGACAATTGAACTTCTCACAAGTCCCGACTGGCTACTGGCTGGTTGGATGAGCATTCCTCTGACTGTTCTGTGATAATTTGGACACCTAGAAGCCCAGACTTAAATCCTATTGAACCTCATTAGGATGTTTTGGAACAAGGCGTGAAAGGCCATCACACAGTACCAACGAACCGTATTGAATTATGGACAGCTATAGCGAATATTTGGTAAGTCATTCACGTGGAACTGTTTCCAGAAACTGGTTGAATCTATGCCTTGTGTGGCAGCTGTTATCAAGGCCAGAGGAGGCCCAACTCATTACTAGGTAGATATCATAATTCAGTGGCACTTCAGTGTATTTTATTTGAAACCTTTTGAGTTGTATTTAATTTTATGATATTTATTATGAAACTTTATTTTGGATTCAGATTGTGGCAACGTACAAAAAGTAATTAGTAAATTATATTGCATTTAAGAGCCTGTATGCGGATGCATTGGATGATTAAAATAAAATAATATTTTGAAAGGAATTCTTTGCTTATTATGGTACATTACTTAGCGTCTGAGTACATGTTGAATAAATTATGAAACATAAGATACATTTCGGGGTTTGGGAAATCTTTTCGCTAGTTGTAGCACATTTTTTGGTGTTTAGGTGTCTATTCTCCACATTATTCTCATTTTGGTGACTTTAGTTTTGTGCAAGAACAAAACTGACGCTTAAAGTTTTAAAGTACCGCTAAACTCAACAATTTTTTTCATTATATATCATTGGATTAATTTAAAACTACCGATGACCTTAGCACTTTTATTTTGTAAATATATTGTTCCTTGAAGAGTCTTACCAAATTCAATCGTGATAAAGATGATCAATAAAATTTAATTTAAATAGTGTCAACGTGAGTATAAAATTAACAGAAGGTTTTTAGTTTCCATAATTCAAAAATACGCTTTCCTGAATAAAATTATATTACAAACATTTTTGTTTAATTATTAATCAAACACAAGCAGCAATCAAAATATAAGTCGGCTTTCAATCCGTTTTTCACTTATTTTAATAATATTTTAGGATAATTTACGTTATGATTTATAAAGCAAACTTAAGTACAATTAAAAAGAAAGAATATGAATATAGTTCGCGTTATAAAAATTGCTATTAAAGCTAGAGAAATGAGCTTACCCATTGAAGAGCAAACATTGCTGACATTAATCTTCTTGCTGTTTTACCAAACCTTTTCTCCAAATACTACAAAGATACAACATAGGATGAGTACCGTGCAGAAATGTAAAACGTAAGGATATAGGTTTTAAAAAGTGATGACCATTTCATTTCTCTTTAATGAACATATAATTTGGAGATTAAGCATCTCTCTTGGGACTAGCTTTGGACATTAGACTTGAACTTCTTCAACCTGGCGAAAGCACATTGAATCCATACTGCTTTATTTCATGCTTTAAGATTCCACTTGCTTACAATATGTAATTACCCTTCTTCACAAACCAACATTTAGGCTATAGGCACATGCTTATCAGCTTGGAATTTCGTAATAACTATGCAGCGCTGCTCAAACTTGTATGTTGAATGTGGTAGTCATAGTTTTTAATATTATACAAAGTGCAATAAAAAACACAGATTAAAGCATTGAAATTCACTAGAAAAATGGAAGGCTATGCAGAAAATATAAACCCCTCAAGAGGCTCACCTTCTTTAGGTGAGTACGGGTGTCACAGTCCCGAGGTGCCCATAGTGATTTTTTCCTTTTTCCCAAGGGTTTACTATCTTTGGTAAACACGGGTTTCACGAACCCTGGAAACCTAGTGATCCTTCTCTATTTTCGAACCTCTTTCTCGTCATTCAATTTTCCCTTTTCTTCTTTTACGTCCAGATGACAGATTCTCAAGTCCAGACCAGCTCAGAGGGCTCACCTTCTTTAGGTGGGTACGGGTGTCATAATCCCGAGGTACCCTAGTGATCTTTTCCTTTTCCCAAGGGGTTTACTATCTTTGGTAAACACGAGTGTCACGAACTCCGGGGTACCCCAGTGATCCTTCTCTATTTTCGACCCTCCATCTTGTCATCAATTTCTTCTTTTCTTCCTTTCCCGTCCAGACCACTGACCTTTGAATTTTTGGCGCAGTATAACCAAAACTGGCTCTTGCGCCATAAAACACCAAACTCAACTCAACTCAACGCAGAAAATATAAAGGACATTTATTACATCATATATACATAAGGAAAATTAGTGTTACAGTAAAGAAGCATTAGTGAAGAAAAATTAAGGAATTTTATGCACTTACCTCATACGCTGTGGACACATCATTGGCGAAGAAGATAGGTAGGAAAATATACAATGCAATAATGGAACCAATGGTGAAACCTAAATTTATGAAGGCCATATTAGTGCCGTATAGGTACATTTCTGTCGGGACACCAATGAATGTCGTGGTTGACATGCAGGTGGCCATGAGTGAGAAGGCGACTGGAAGGACGGACATATCCTTTCCAGCCAGAAGATATTCCTCGCTTGTCTTCTTCTTGCTGGTCAGTTGGAAATACAGGCCGATTCCGGCGGACACGAAAAAAGTGACCCCGAAAACGACGTAATCCACATCACTCAATGTAAATTTTTCGTTCTTCATGATGGAGTATCAAAAGTATAAGTTGTTTAACAATGGATTTAGAATAAAAACGATAACCTGAAATTGATACATTAATCTAGCAAAATAAGATACTTATTTTGTGGATGT
This sequence comes from Trichonephila inaurata madagascariensis, assembly GCA_019973955.1. Classification (NCBI taxonomy): domain Eukaryota; kingdom Metazoa; phylum Arthropoda; class Arachnida; order Araneae; family Nephilidae; genus Trichonephila; species Trichonephila inaurata. The sequence continues at coordinate 62,647 of BMAV01015565.1, forward strand.
ATAGAAATAAAACAACTTTTTATTAATATATTTAATAATATATAACTTTCCACCTGAAGTTAAATCACATTAAAGAGTTTTACTATGTTTACAAATATTGAATATGTTGGCTGTGACTGTTATTAAAATGTTTTCAGAAAGGAAAAAAATAATTCTAATAAAAATGAGAGGAATTAATTTAAACTAATTTAAGCATTTGCTTATGCATCAAATACATACATACATATATATATATGCATGTATGTGGCTTACTTGTATTATATGTTAAGCTTTCTTCTGATTTTGATCTCTATTCGCTAAAAAGTTGCCTTTCGCATGGATAAGTAAAAGAGCACAAAAAAAAGTAATAAAATAAAAAAATTAAAGATAGAAAAAGAAAATCGAATTAAATGTATCATTATGGCAGATGAAATGTAGAAAAAATAGAGAAATTTCTTTTCTATCAATATTCATAATTATTTAACTTATAAATATAGTAACGTTGTTTCTCCAAATGTCAAGAGTGGTATGTAAGGAAAAAGTAAATGAAATAAAACCTGTTGTAAATTCAGACTGTTTTTAAATATTTGTAAAATTAGTAATGGTTCGTTATTTTCTTTTCTCTATTTTATATTTTAGTCAGTAATAAAAGGAACTTAGTAAATGTTCAACACGTTTTACATTTCGAATATTTTAGCACTATATATGGACATATTATGAAGAGTAAAGTGAAGGAAATAATAAGTTTATTATTTTTTTTTTCGTTATTTCTTCGAAGTCTAACATAGCCACAATTTACAGAGGAAGCGTGATATGCATATGTTTAGTACTACATATACAGTGATAGAAAAGAATGTGTAATCGTATAATAGTAAAAATCCTACCAGCCAACCACATAACTACCAGTTCCGGTTAATTTTTAAAGAATGATCTTCTCCAAGCAGCGGCGCACACAAGGGGGAGGGGGTCCTTGGAGGTCCGGATCCCCCCAAAACCCTTGATATTTTTTCCGATTGATAATAATTCTAAGTATATAGTACGTAAAATTTAATTAAGTATTTGTTATTAATGATTAATTTTATTAATTATTGCTAATTATTTATTCAATGATTAGGTTTTTATTGTGTTTTGTTCCCGAAAATCGACAAAATCAAAAAGAGCATGATACAAGAATGGTGAGCTTTCGACCCCGGACCCCCCTTGAAAAATTTCTGTGTGCGCTACTGTCTCCAAGTATGCTCCAACAACTGTTGTGGATTGTAGCAGTATTGTATTATATAATATAATGTATTATATATTGTATTATATATATAATAATATTTTAAGTATTTTATATATATATATTAAATATATAATTTTAAAATTTAAATTTCCCTTCTTGGTTTCAATCAATTATTAACTCAGTCGATTTTCAAAATTCAATGATTTTAAGCATCTTATTTAAACCCATGCCAATAAATTGAGGGTAATTCAGAATCACACGAAAATCGAACTCTAGAGTGAAAATTTCACATCTAGAGTTGCCACACACATCTTTAAGAATAATTTGAAAATTACAGGAAGATGACGCTGATAGTACGCCCCAGTGACGAGAGTATCAAGGAGGGATATATAAGGAATGATGGCAAAGAAGTAAAATTGTTCATAAGCGTTCTGTTGTCCACTGAGTGCGATTAGGAAAAAAATCATGGCTCAAAGGAAGCATTTAAGGAACTTGGAATTGCTCAAAGTGTCAATGATTGCTTTTCAATGATATCTTTGGCAACGATTCCAAGATGATGGAAATGTCAGATCAGGTTACCGTACAGGTTGCGCCAGAGTTACAATGAAAAATAAGAAACCGTATTTGGCAGTACCTGCCAAAAAAGGTAAGCGGAACTCAGGATCTGACCTATCTCGTGACCTACTTGAAGCTTCGGTTACGACAGTTTCAAGGCAAACCGTGTAAAGACGTTTGGGAGATATTAGTCTATATGTGCTCAGACCCTGTCAGATGTGTTTCAATCACAACAAATCACAGTCACCAGTGGTTAGCCAGGAGTAGAGAACATTCAATGTGTGTATGGCATGAATATATTCTAAAGAAGAAATATAAGTATTTTATCGTATTATATGGATACATAAAATTTAAACATCAGTAATTCAAAATTTGAGTATAAGAGCTGGGTGCACCAGTATCCTTAGACATAGCTTCACTCACTGAAATTTGTATTATCACCAACCAAACTTCTCTTCTATTTAAAATACCTAGCAAAAATTTTAGGAATGTAATGGATAACTTACATTTTATTTCCAAGTAGTACCAAGTAGTGAAATAATTATAATCTGTGATTTTTTTATGAATGTAAGACTAAGAATCTGGGACATTGAATTTTATTTTCAATAATGTTTCTGTTTATTGATATATGTAGATTGTTATTCCAAGGTGGTATTTTAATAATATTCAAGATGAATCGCGTTCTGTCATCAGTTGTTATACATATTAAGTTCTCTTTAAGTTTCAGTTGTATTTCAAGAGAATTCACTTGAAAAGTGTTATTGTTTTTGCTTATTTGAATATAACTAATGTGTAGTCCGGGTAAAAAATTTATGTTTGGCTGGAAAGCCCTACTTTCCCTTAAAATGTCATATATAAATCGGTATAAATTATTTATGCAACTATGATCATAAAACTGTAAATAAATGTTATAAAATGCATTTATTTACTGCTGTACCTTATAGAAAATTTTTTACAAGCTGATAATAACTACAACCGTAGTATATAAAATTTTCCAGTTCAATTAACGTAGCCATAAAGAACAACAATGCAGTAAACAATTCGAGAATATAGCAATTACAAATAAAAAAACATCGTAATTTGTTACATTTATAAATATACTATTCTCATAAAAAAATTTGAAAGCACACATTTTAAATTCTGTCATTATTATTGATCATATTATAAGGATTTCCAAAATCAAAACTATAGGAAGAAGAAAAATGTTGTCCTTCATCCTATCTATAACTTCCTTATTATATTTAACTATAGCAATTGTATTAAATTTATGAATTAAAACATGCTCGATTTCTTGAAATATTTTCCCAGATTTGCTTATGCTTGTTAATTTCTTAATGTATGCTGCTGGGAATTTTTTCAGTTGTTTTTTTTATGGCACATAAAAAAGTTGGAGGATAATATAATAACAAGAAATAATTGCAGAGGAAAAGTATTAGTTACTTACATATACAGTCACAACATCGCATATAAAATTCTTTTACAAGTTAAAAATGCGATGTCATAAGGAAACATAAGTTTGAATTCATCATTTGCGGTGCGTGTAAATAAGTTATGTATAATAAGTCACAATTAAATAGTTATAGCTAATATATACATATGTTTGTCACGTGTCATTTAGTTTATTCAAATGAATGTTCTCATCTTGGATTAAGAGCCTATGTGATGCTTGAAATTCAACTATTAACTGAGTGCTTTATGTCTTCTGGGCTTGCGGGTAAAGGGACTTGAAGCCCGCAAAATTTTAACAAGCGTGTTTTTCGTAGTAAGTTTAAAAAAAAAATTAGGGTTCAAAAAAATAAATGAAATTAAGCAAAGGTTCGACGCTATTTTTTTTATCTTATTTAAATGCATAGCGACAAAATAAAAAATACTTTTTAGATTAAAAACAATTACTGTATTTACTCGAATTTAAGCCGCACCTCAAATTCTCAAAATGTTTTTGTGAAAATTTTTTATCATCGATTCTAAGCCGCATCCCACAATTCTCTATACGTTTTTCAGAAAAAAATAAGAAAAATTGTGTAAAAAGTTCATCGATATCCAACATTCAAAATCAATTTAATGAAATAATAAGTTAATTATTACTTTTTTTTACCAGTAATAAAATTTTTCAAGTACATGCATGAACCTGCAGATAAAACCCTTTAAACTCTTTTTCCAGTCTTATTTTGCCCTCACGGGTCGTCTTCCCCATCAATGCATTTGTTATGAAACATTTTTTTAAATTACGGTTAAAAAGGAAGTAAAAAATTAAAAGATTTTTAAAATTTTTTTCAAGCAACAATTATATTCTTTTTTCTTATGCCATCGACGCATATTTGTTTCGGACGCTGCTTCGTTTCAGTTTAATTCTACATATAAAATTGCCTCACATTTCAAAATTCATAGTGAACTCGATGCTTAGGCGATTAAAAGAAATATACAAAAAATTCCTTAAATACGAGCAGACAACAATGTTTAGAATAGATAGAATACTAGAGATAAACTGTAAAATGGGATAAGGCAGGGGTGGCAAACCAAAAGGGGGGCCTTTGGGGGCACGTGACCAAATTATGGGCACCAATGAAAAAGGTTTGAAATTTTTGTTCAAAAATAAAAATTTTCCCCTGGTATTACGATCAAACGGTGATTTCCCTTCGTCCGGGGGAAAACTCATTTGATTTTTTTTCCGGGGTTTTAAATTTAAAAAGTATTCGACTGCAACATTTCGCGAATATGGACTTTAACACTTACTATGGGAAAAAAAGGCTATGTTTTTTTTATTTTTTCAAAAGCATTCATTTCTAATGGAAGTTTTTTTTGTTTAAAAAAAAAAACCCCAACAAAAAAAAACCCCGTATAATTTTCAAAAAAATATTTGGCGAAAAAAATTATTCGACATAGGGCTTTGATAAATTTGTATACTGAAAACAAAAATACCTTTAAGTGTGGTTGCAATTTTTTTTAATTCGGGATTTGGGCTATTTCGAGGGGGATTTAGAAGGGGTTTTATTTAAGCAATGAGCAAGATGGGCCGAAAATTAGGAGAGTTATCAGTGGAAATTAAAAATGTAATAATAATGCACCTTAAAAAGGGTTTATCTCAAAACAAAATTTCTGCTATTCTAAATAGGCCAAGAACAAGTATACATTATGTAGTTAAAAAAATTTTAAGAGCAAAAAAACGGGATAACAAGCCAAGTCTGGTCGACCAAAAATTTTCGAACGGGGACGATGGGTACGTGAAATTAAAAAGAACCCAAAACCAATGCATTAAATTTGGCTAAAGTTACCGAAGATTATTTGAACATAGATATTACGCCCAAACTGTTAGAAACTGCTTGCATAATAATGGATTTAAGGCTAGAACTGCTCCAAACAAGCCATATAATATATCTAAAAAGAACCGCAAAGATTGGAATTTGCTAGAAAATATGCAAACAAAAAAATAGAATTCTGGCACAATGTAATTTTTGCAGAAGAGAGCAAATTTAATCTTTTTGGATGTGATAACTATTTGGATATTATAGTGTATAGAAAAAGCAATGCTAAGTTCGAAGAACGAAATATGGTGTCCACAGTAAAGCATGGAGGAGGAGATATTAATGGTTTGGGGGTGTATGGCGGCTTCAGGGTGGTCGTAATTAGGAGACATGGTACGATTTATAAAAAACCCTTTGATTTACGGAATAATGGACCATCTGTATTACATAAAAATTTTAAAAGAAAGTTTACGTGCCAGTGCTGAAAAAGTGGGAATCAAGGAGAACTATCAGTTTTACCAAGACAATGACCCCCAACACTCCGCTCAAAATACAAGGCTTTGGTTGCTATACAACTGCCCAAAAGTTATATAAACGTCTGCTTAAAGTACAGACCTCAATCCAATTGAGCAATTGTGGGGCATATTCGAAAAAAGATTAAGAGAGCGCCATTTTTCGAATAAACGTCAAATGGAGGAGATCTTTAGAGAAGAATGGTCAAAAATTGACCAAATGATCCATTAGTCTGGAGGTTTTAACTGGCTTACATAGATGTGTGATACCACTACCCACTCTCCCACCAGTGAGTCGTTGGAAAGGTAAACGAACGATATAGTTGTTATGGCGAACGTGTTGCGTGAGCAATTGTTGCCGTTATTTGGAGGAGTTGCGTCAAGTGAGTCTGGCGAGTTTTTGGTTGCTCTTTTTGTGGGTAGATGGCGGTACGACAGATCAGTAGGTTACGTTTTCGATATCAGGCAGGGTAACCAAAGAAGTGGCGCGCTTATCAGAGGACAGAACCCGGTACCTTTGATTCCGTAAGCTCGTAACATATCACTAGACCAAAATGATCACATCAGTCCGGAATTGTTACTGGCTTATATAGATGATATCACTGCATACTTAACAGAATGCGAAAAGGACGAATTTTATTTTAATTATCAATTTTAAATTTTCCGCACAATTTCTTATTTTATAATTGTTGAACACAGAAAAAAACAAATGTTTTCTTTTCATATGTACATTCTGCATGCTATGAAGAAGGTTTCATATATCTTATAAGAGAATTTCTCCCATACTTACACACTTATCCTTCACAAGCAACAAATTACACATTGCCTTTTCAATCTTTGTTATTTATCGAACATTTTGAAGAATCTAAATTCATACCATGGACAAACTGCATCTCTTAAAACACCAGCTCCAATAATCTTATTATAAGAATTAAAATTATGTGGAAATTAAAGATAGAAAGAAGAAATAAATTTTGCTCATACAGTGTATGGGAAAACCGGTTGTGTCACAGCTTTCGGTAGTCCGTATGGAATTAATTGAGTATAACTGGGATAAATTTCTTCAAAGATGCCAGTCTCACATCAAAATATTTCAAAGATATGCAGGATGCCAGTTCAATCACATTTAAAACCAATAAGCAAAACAAATTACGTCATAAAATAAAATTTGCAACTCATTCAGTTAAATAGCTAAAGACACGAAAATCCCACTCTAATACTGGGATTTTATCAGATGATGAGACACTCAACCTACAATTCAGGAAAAAAATAATGATACCTTTTTGTACAATTAAGTATCTAATGTTATAAAGATAAAAAGTAAAACATGCATGTGAAATCTTGAACCAATTTGAATAAAATATTTCAACATTCAAGATAACACAAAATAAAAATTATATATATATATATAAGAGTATTACACTTATCACAGTATGATTTATTTTGCTTGGTTTGCACTTATAAAAAGCAAAAAATTGAAATCTGCGTAAGAGTTTAGAGCTTTTGAAAATAATTTCACTTTCTGTAAAGTGATAAATATTCAGGGACAAATTATATGTGTCGGTAGTTTCGAAGCCGTGAAGACTCTTTCATTTATTTCGTATGCTGAAAAGAGAGTTCTTAGCACACTCATTTTTCTGCTTAACTTTTGTATTTGACAATTTTTTTTTATGAAATTACCGCTTTTTCTTAGGGGATGTCGGAAACCTCTATACCAGGGGTGGCGAACCGTGGCACTCGTGCCATTGATGGCACGTGACAGAATAATTTTGGCATGCCAGTGATCAAAATGGTTTGTATTTTACTTCAAAATTTCAAAGTTCACTATGAAGTATTACGAACAAATGCGAGTAATCGGTCACGGGGCGGCGGGGAGCACACTCGTTTGTTATTGTCTTGCATTAGTTCCGTCGTAGATAACAATTACTTATGATGTAAAGTCTTCCTACGTATAGCATAGTCAATTTCATTGACACAACTGTATTTCATAATTTATTTGTGTTATATTTACGATTTTAACTGTTATTTAACATGGTAGTTCAGGAAAAAAAAAGTGCAAGATACTAAGTGTATCAGAGAATTTTAAAGTTGGTGGACCGAAAACATGGCATTATATTAGTATAAGCGACAAAGCGGTGTGTGTTGTAAGTTCTGGAACAAAGATATGCAGAACATCGTCTGTAAAACGGTATTTTGAAACAAATCACAAACCCTCTTGTCAAAAAGAGTGAGCCACAACCAAAATATTTAATTGCTTAGAAACCGTTTGGCAGATGACTCCAATTCAGCATGTATTCTACGAAAAGTAACTCCTTACAATCCTAATATAAGTTATTGGCATCCAATCTGCAACACAGAAGTCACACTAATGTTACTCTTTAATTTGAATTACACGTATAACTAAAACATTTACTACTATACAGTGCAAAATGTATTTTTTTCGTAGTAAATAAAGAGTTTTGAGTTGTTAGTTTCCCAATAATCACAAATCAAAATTATTTGACTGCACGTTTATATCTCATTGAACATTTCTTAAGAAAAACTGGCTCGTTGAACCATAAAGGTTCACCACCCCTAGGATAAGGCATTGATGCAAGGGACCAGAATGGATGGTTACATTTTTACTTTTGAAAGGGTGGAAACTCAATTTCCCTCATCCAACATATGTTTTGTCTTCGATTCTAAGCCACACCCGATTTTTCGAAGCATTAACACTAGAAATATAGTAGTGAATACGGTATATAATTGAGTCTTTCTGCTTGAATTATATATATATATGAAATCATTCAGTCACAAAGGATAGTGTAAACATAGAAAACTTCCTGAAATGGAATTTAATATGAGGAATTTTTACTTTTTGGTTCTTTTGTTATGTTTTCTATATGATATTAGGTGTATTAAAAACCTCTAAAAATAAACACAGTCCATATGAAAATAAAATGACCACTTGAATTCTTAAGAGCTTATTTTTCTGTTTGAGCAAATATCAGAACTAAAGGCTTAATGCTATACTCTGCTTTTATTTAATTCTATTAATTTTATACTTGTAGAAATTTAAAATTTTTAAGACTTAATTAAACTTGTGCAGTTTCTTTTTTATTTCTAACTTATAGAAGTAATGCATATTTAAGAAAATTATATGACAAATTTGAAATTTAAACTTAACATAAATACATAGGTGCCTAAGTTTATTCCTAATGTATTTAATGTATTAAATATAATTAATATATCTGGCTAAATACCTTATATACATTTGCCATTTTTAAACATTTTTATATCTAATTACACAATATGAAATTATAAACATATTATTTAACAGAAGAAGAAATCACCAAATTCACACGATAACGAAAAACAAAGATAAATTTAAATCTGAAACAAATACAATAAAAACAATCGATGGTCATCTATTATAAAAGATTTCACTAACAATCGAATAGAAAAATGGTACTTACCTAATTGAAGTTAAGAATACTTGTATTAACATTAACACTGAATAAGAATTTATTAAATTCAGTCATTCAATGAATTATTACAGAGTAAAAAATATTACTCGTGTGATAAATTGCAATTTAGATATTTCAAATTATATAATACTAAGTATATCTAATTGTTGTAATCTGTAAGAAACGATACAGTAAAATCTGGGGTTAATTTCTAAGCAAGATCAAATATGAAAAAAGTTGCGAAACATTTTTTTCAAAAACTAAGTAATATTTCTGCTCTCAAAATTTCGCTACCTGGTCTGAAAGGGAATCAGTTGCTATCACAAATAATACAAATGCGTTTCACAGCTCATATAAATAGCATATTCGTTTCGCTCAATCAGTTTCAAATATGAAAATAAAATATTTATTTCAAAAAAGTTTCCACAATCCTAAATATTCAAATAATGTCATATTTTTGCTACTGAATCAGCAACTCGTAAACATTTTTTTTTAATATGCTATCTTTTTTTTAACTATACTTTCCTACTTCCTCTACAGACTATAGAATTCTTTCCTGAAATTTAACTAATTAAAGTATAGTAAGAAATAAATTTTCGTACAAATAAAAGAAATGGAAAGTATTGGGTTTAAATTTTTTTTAAACTAAATTTTTTTTGTTTAACGTTCAACATTAGTAAAAAGTAAAAACATTTTTTTTTAACTTTCTTTTATACTCATATTTTATCTTACTGTAATTCACCAAAACTAAAGAAGTGAAGTGAAGTAATATGGATAGTAAATTAAATAAAACTATATTCACTATTCGGCGTACCAACCTTTTTATCTTCATAATCTAGAGTTCCTATTCTTATTTTTATCAGATGTTAACTACTTTAATTATTTAAAAAAATTGTTGCGGCAGAAAAAGTAGAAATGAATGAAGTATCTGTAGAACTGTACTTTTTCTCCGTTTTTCGAAGGTACATTTATGCCTAAATCAATGACTGATTCAAGTCTTCAAATGCTTCCAATATTTTCATAAACTGGAGAAAATAATTTAACTTTTCAATAACCTTTCGTATTTGATCGATCTTTCGAATGCTTTTTGTTCAATTCGAAGTATAAATAATTTTTCAGATTTGAAAAACAAATCAGAAGTTTTAAAATTCTACTGTAATAGAAAGTTCTAAACTCAGAAAAAAACATCATTCGTTATTTATAAATAGCTTTGGTAAACGAGGTCATCAAACAATTACCCTAAAGAATAGCAAATATTTAAACGTGGTAACGTAAACTTCTTTTTTTTCAAATACAAAATGATATTTAATTTTAAAAATCAGTTTTCCTATCCCATATCTTAAAGGATTGTACTACATTCTGAACCATAAATTTTGAAAAAGGTTTGTATATGATTTTCTTTTATGATTTTAATGCCACCTGAATTAGAATTGTATAAAATTGTTTAATTACAATAAAAATTATTTAAAGATACTTTTTTAGAAAAAAAATAAGAAAAGAATGACAGATTTTCAAAACATTTTTCTTTTACGAAGCATGCTTTCATAATAATTATATTTTGCTTATATATATAGCTAAGAATTCTCTACGGAGACTGAACGAATATTTTTGAAAAATTCATATTTTCAGAGTTACTAGGTTCACATGTGTAGCGTAGGGTGTTGACCATCTGCCCCTACCATTGTTCAATGGTGAGTCGATTGTGTTCCGTATAAGATTTGTTTTAAAATTTGCTTGATTAATGCGTCGGTTCTTAACTGAGAACAGGAAAACGAATGAACAAATGATCTGTTTAAGGTTTTGCTTTAAGCTTGGAAATACATCTACAGAAAATTATTCGATGCTTGTACGTGCTTTATGAAGACCAATCACTGTCCTTCCACGAGAAGTCCGCACTGTGTGTACGAGTTGTTCGCCCATTTTCGAGAAGGCCGGGAAAGTGTGTTTCTGACAACTTCAGAAGCGAAAGACCGGCGACCTCCATCAGTGACAAAAACATTAAGAAAATTAGCAAAATTATTACAAAAGATCACCAATTAACTGTGCGTATGATAGCTGGACGACGATTGCTGTAAGGTAGATTGAAGTTTTTACCCGTTTCGTTAAACATCTACGCAGGATACGACCCTAGTACGCACAACAAGGTTCATGGTTTTTTGTTCACGATAATGCTAACAAATGCATGTGCTGTGCAGATGGAAAAGTTACCAGACTTGCGTTCACCACCTGAACCATTATTAACTTTAGTATCAGGTGTGAAACAAGTCAATCAAAAAAATTTGAAAAGTATACGCAAGTACAATCCATGTTTCCAAATGACATCGCTTGGAGCAACGAATATCGTAAGCGCAAATTATATGTCAATAGTTAAGGTAACAAATTAAGAGATTAGATTTAATGGTCCAACGTACCCTTAAATATTTTTTATTGTAATAATATTCTTAAAATGATTGTATACGCATATTCTAAATTACTTGACACTGTATCAAAAAATATACTTTTATTTGATAAAAGTATATTTTATCAAACATCAAATTCTGATATTGGTTAACATTGTTTCTACATAAGTATGCAAACTTTATGTGGAAACTGGTAATGTCTGTAATGTTTTAGCAGAAAAATATGACTCGGTCATTGTTTTCTTGTTATATTATTTAAAACTCTAAATACAGTAAAAAATACCGTTTTCAAAAAAAAAAAAAGGAAAGGAAAGAGATAAAGTGGTGCACAAAATACAGCAGTTTAACTCCATGGGTGTGCACTAAGGGATGATCTACTATTACTAAAATTAAACAATTTTGCTTCCCTTATAATGCTAAATAAATCCATTAAAAATAAAAATGTATCCCGAACGACACACAATTTTAGAAACGGTGATCCGCTTAAATTTTCATGATTTCACCAAGATTTATCAAACCATTATCGTTTTAGCTACTAAACACTGTGGCTACTTCTCAAATATTTGCTTTCACCAATAAAGAAATTTTTAAAAAAATTGTCATAAGATTTATAAGTCATTCTTGTAGTTAATATGAGCTATAAGTATGACGAACCCAGGTGGGTGGCGCAGTTAATTTTGTGACTGATCTTTACGCGACCTTCACACTAAACCTCTTGGGGAATCTTTAGGCTAGCATTCATGTTTAATTCACAGCCATTCCTCTGTAGAAGAAACCGTAATATTCAGATTAGTTCGACAGTATAAAGTCATATAGAGAATTAGAGTTCCCTCAGTAACCCGTATGCCGGCAGACATTTCCTGAGATTCCTGAGATTAGAGAATTAAGTAGGAAGCAGCTTCGTTCGCTATCAGGGGAGATTGAATAAGGTTTTCTTTTTAATGTAATTGTGAATGAATGTAATGAGAGAGAATGTGAAGAGAGGTGTTTTACCACTGTGCTGAATAAGTAGAATTGAGGTTAGGAATCAACGATAGATTACGTTGAGTTATAAAAATTGATTCCACGTATTTACTTAGTAATCATTGCTTTCTCCGTGCTACTCATTTGACATTCACTTTGGGAATAGATTGTTGTTGGTTAGTTTGTTTGACTAAATAAATAAGATTATGGAATTCTCTGGTTCTGATTTCATTCCTCCCACACCCATAGGAAGGCAAGACGGTGAGAGAGAAACTTCGGGAGGGAGATTCTCACAATTTGTCGCTTTCCTTGTACCCCCAAGCTCGCCGGCTCAACCCAGTCTCAAATCGGTGGATTTTCAAGATGCAGAAAATCGACAGCGTGAATGTCGTATGATTACGCATCACGTTAAAGATCCATAGAGTTCCATTTCACATCGACAGAGACCAGGTCTGGGGAGGAAACTGAATGCCAATATAGCCTTGTAGCGATCCCCACCTATATGGTGCTGCACTATAAAGTAGTACAAGCTACAAGAGAATGTATTAGGCATGCAACGGTAAATATCAATCCTCAGGAAATCTCATTGGAAATAAAAAAAATATTTATGACAATCTCATGATAAATACAATCATGCCAATATGTGGTGAGAAACGGCTCAGGCGTATCGTGCGTAGTCAGTGAAGCCAAACATTAGCTCAAACTACCACCCAATGAGGTTGATTCATGTGACGTCATAGTCACATGATAGTGAAAGCCACGTGATTCTAGCCAATCAATTCAAAAACTCATGTGACGTCATAGTCACACGATAAAAACTATCTTGTGTTTCCAACTAATCAGTTAACGTTCTCAGGTGTTGCCAAGTTTTGCTCTATGCTGAAACTTTCTCTTAAAAAGTACATATGTATACAAAATGCATTTTATTTAAAAGTATAAGCATAAAATACAACGTTTTTCAATTAAAAAAAATCTTTTTGAAGAAATTTTTTTCCCTAACATTTAAACATCTTTAACCAAATATGAAATTTGAAATTTTATCTGAGTTTTACAAATAGAACAAGTACAATTAATTTAATGCTTGTTTTGAATTCAATGGAAAACACGTGTTTGTTTTTATCATGTGACTTCATGAATCAAGCCCATTGAATGATGGATGTAGTCGTACAGTCAGTAAACGGAATGCACAACGCTCGCTTCACCGTATGGGTTTCGGGAGCCGTCGATAACGAGAATACAACTGTTCACCATTCTCCTTCGGGATGCATATCTTGCCTGGACCAGAGAGCACAGAGACTGGAGTGTAGAGGACTGGAAACGAGTAGCATAGAGTGATGAGTCTTGACTCTGACTATTTGAAGTCGACGGGAGACTGAGAATATGGCGTCAGGCTCGTGAAGCCATGGATGCTGCATGCCAGATTGGAACTATACAAGAGCATGTTGGCTCAATCATGGTCTGAGGTGTTATTTCGTGGCTCTCTTTGTGGTCTTTGGTGCGTGTACCAACAACATTTAATGCAATATAGTACGTAGAGTTGCAGGGTGATCACCGCCATCAGTTTATGCTGCCCTGTTATCCGCACGGTAATGGAGTTTTCCAGCAAGACAATCGTACCTCTCACAAGTACCGGTGGGCTACTGGCTGGCTGGAGAGGCATTCTTATGACTTTTCTGTTATAAATTAGGCACCTAGAAGACCAGACTTATATCTCATTAAGCATCTTTGGATGTTTTGGAACAAGGCGTGAAAGGCCATCACACACCCAACGAACCCCCCAAATTTTGGATAGCTTTAGCCAATATTTGGAAAAAGTCATTCCCATGGAACGTTTTCAAAAAACTTGTTGAATCTATACCTCGCCGTGGGCAGCCATTATCAAAGCCCCCAAGAGGAGGCCCAATTGGGGAAGTGGTACCAAATTTTTGTGGACTTTTTATATATATATATATATATATATGCATATATTAAAAAAATTTCTTATTTGATTTTTAATATAATATTATTACTTTTTAAATGTATGTTAATCGAGAGGGTAGAAATGATTCGAATCAACAAGAATCAGAGCGGTAAGTCATCAATAAGTGATAAGGCCTGAAAGAAAAACTTAATTTCCATTTCCGGATGACCAATTTGACGTTTATTTTTTTAAAAAAAAAGGGACAAAAATATTCTTGTTCTACTTTTTAAAAAGGAATAAAGGGAAAGTTGAATTTAAAAAAATATATTACAAAATAAAGCTTTTTCTTCCTCAAATCAGTTTTTGAAAATTTTTTTTCCACACAAATATATTTAATTTTTTTTTCCCCTTTGGTTTTTCGGTATATTTCTTTTACAAATTTTTTATTGAATGAAACAAAGTAAAAACAAATTATTCATATTTAATTTATTTTTATTTTTTTCCCAAAAAAGGGAAATTTAAAATACAGAATATTGATTTTAAAAACCTTCTATGTCACAAATAATGGGGAAAACATTTTTTTTCTTTTAATTTGCTAAAAGTATCATATTTCCAAAAGGGATTGATAAAACGAAAATTCCTAGCTCAAAAAGATAAATTAGATTGATTTTAGTGAAGGTGTAGCCCCATATCAAAGGAGGAAGTGAGTGTTTTATTAACGTTGAACTATAAATATTTCCTCTCAAGGCCTAATCGGTAAAACAGATTTGTACCACATCTTTTCCCATAGCATCCCCTTTTTCTGATCGGGTCGCTCTGGAAAGAATTGAACGACTTTTTTCGTCATTAAATTTTTTTAATATCCATCAGCAAATCTTTTAAATTTTGGGTCATAAATGCGTTTCAGTCTGACTTTTACCCCAGAGAAAAATTTTTATAAAATTATTGGGTATTTTCTTTCCAAAAGTTAAGTAGCAATACGATGTCTATAAAACAAAAACGAAAGGCATTAAATTTATTTATTATTCTTATAAAATGGAAAAAAAACTGAAAAGAAAGGGGGAATTTTAATTCATAAAAAAAAAGTTACATTCAGGTCTCTTTTGAATAATGTGTATAAAGTTGAGTTAAAACACATTTACAAGAATAAGTGAATATTAAGGTCACACCGTTCAACTACACGAGGGCTTTTTTTCGACGGACCCCCGTAATTTTGGGAAAATTTTTGGTCAATGGGGGAGGTTGGGACTAGGGTTTACATTCCCCTCCTAACCTAAACACCAAAAGGGGGGCATTTGAGCCCCGGGCAGATTTATCGTGCATTGCCTCCCAACAAGTCGGGTCAATGTTTCTGGGCCCAACTTGATGACTTGCCAGCCACGACCCGATATCTTTACCACCAGGCTACCACGGCCATCAAATTTAAAGGAAAAGAGAAATCATTAAAAATACTTTTTTAAAGGCATTTATGTTTTCAAAAGGATACAATTTCTTTGAGGTAAAACCTTTATTAAACATTAAACTAATTTTTGTAGCCCAAAATTTCCCCTCATTTTTATAAAATATATTCGCATTATCCTAGTTTAGAGAAAAATTTTTTATGGATACATTTTTAAAAGACATAAAGTTATTAATTGCCCCATATAAAGATTATTTTTTTTTTAATGGTAGTTGGTTAAATTTGAGTAAACTTTTTATATACTACTGTATCAGAGTTTTCAACGTAAGGGCCTATGTCTCACTAGGGTAATTAGGTTTTTTTAAAAGGGGGACCGCGAAAAAAGGGTGTGCCGAAATATTGGCCGTAAGAGGTTGTTTTCTGTGGGTACCTCAGTATCTGAAATGTAAATATTGTTATTGTGTAGCTTGATTTGTAAAATGTAAACCGCATCATTGTGTGTGTGTGTGCAAGTTCGTTTCATTAAACATTACTGTATTTAAATTGTGTCGTCGTTGTTGTTGACTGTTTAATGGACTAGTAAGGAACTCTACCTATCGCTTCAATATTTCGGAGCATTTCGTTTAGTTTATATTTTGGACAAAGGATTCATGTAGAGTGTAAATGATCTATTTATTAATAGTATAACCAATTATAAAAATATTTTTCACTACTTGTTTGCGTAATATGCGACAAATTGTAATAAATGTATTAAATATATGTCTCTGACAGGATTTGGCAACCTATGGGATGCGGTACAATTCTCATTGGCACCTGCATACTCAACAAATTTGTCACTTTCTGAGTGGTTTGAAGTTGATAAATTTGTAATAAACCCTTTCTCGACAAATATCTTCCGAATTATGGACATTTAAGGGATAACGCAAAAATCTGAAGGATAAATCTAAAAATCAATTTGCATAGTTGTTCTGCAAATTATTGAATAGCATTGCTGGAGAGATTTAATTGCTTGAAGATGGAAAATAACATGTACTCTGATTTCCACATTTGGAACTAAGTATCTAAGCAAAAAAAAAAAAAAAAATCTTTACTTGCATGAAAAATATTTCGAGTCCACAAAAATTGTTTAACAACTGAATGCTCAGAATAGTGCCAAATTGAAAATTACAAATAATACGCCTGATTTTGGATTGAAGAAGATTGGTAAAAACACTAAGCCTGCATAAAAACTATTTACCTTTTTATTAAACTCTAACCAAAAGGGAAATAGTAATTTTTTTATTGTCTATTTCTTCTTTTTTAATAAAAATATGCTTAGAAATATATAATAAAACTGCCTATATATATATATATATATATATATATATATATATAATACATATACAAATACGTATACAAATACATATATATATATAGTACATATACAAATATGTATACATATATATATATATATATATATATATAGTACATATACAAATACTTATACAATACTACTATATATATATATAGTACATATAATATATATATATATATATATATATATATATATATATATATATAATATATATATATATATATATATATATATATATATATATATATTGTTATATATATATATATATTACTGACCTCTATTCTCTAACTCTATATGCATTATCGAGGGGAAATTTAATTGTTTAAAAATGTCCAACTGTGCAGCACGCACGCTGAATCATATTGGTAGATTGGTTTGGCACACCACAGCAAAAAGGTTACCGACCCCTAGTCTATAATTATTATAAAAGGAATGTTTAAAATTTGTTTTTGTTTTTTCGCTGTTTACGATGAAATGCTACTTTTTGTCTTATATGCGAAGAATACTTAACCAACGAAACAATGAAGCGTGGTCGTCTTCAAGTGCATTTGAAGGCAAAACATAATGTTCGCATAATTTAGATTTGAATTACTCTTTTGAACTTTAAAACAGCTTTGAAAAATGAGTAACATAAAAATCTATATATGGCTCATAATGCAACTGTCAATAGTACTCTAGAGATTAACTATCATATTTCACTCTTCAAAAGGGTAAATCTGTAAAAAAACTTAA
>BMAV01015566.1:26028-64823 GCA_019973955.1 Trichonephila inaurata madagascariensis
TAAAAATGTAACAAAAGAAATACTACATTCTTAAAAACCAATAAATGTTGAGATTTTTCATAAGTTTTAAAAGTAAGATGTCTAAGATATCTTTAGACAAAGAAATGTTCCATATTTCACAAACACTGGTTTTTTCCTTCCTATGAATATAAAAATGTACTTTAAGTGACCAGTTTCAGAAAACACATAGCAGCACATCCCATTTTATATGAATCTGTCAAGGTTGTTTTAAAGTATTATTCTGAAAAAAATGCTTGTATTGCACAGTTCACAAACATAAGGCTTTCCCTTGGCATGATTCCCTAAATGTGCTTTTAACTTATAATTTTTAGAAAAACCCTTGTTACACAGTTAACAAACATAAGGCTTTCCCTAAGCATTAATCCATAAATGTGCTTTTAATTTATAATTCTGAAGAAAACCTTTCTTGCACAGTTAAACGTAAGGATTTTCTCTGGTATGAATCTGAAAATGTCGTTTAAAACTACCATTCTGAGAAAAACCTTAGTTGCACATATTTCACAAACATAAGATTTTTCTTTGATATGAATCTGTAAATGTTGTTTTAAAGTACCATTTTTTGAGAAAAACCTTTGTTGTACTGTTCACAAACATAAGGTTTTTTCTTGGAAATGAATCCTTAAATGTGCTTTTAAATGATGATTTAGAGAAAATCCCTTGTTGCAGTTCACATACATAAGGCTTTTCCATAGTATGAATATGTAAATGTGCTTTTAAACTACATATTTGAGAAAAACCCTTGTTGCACAGTTGACATATATAAGGCTTTTCCATGGTATGAATCAGTAAATGTTTTTTTTTAATTATGATTTAGAGAAAAACATTAATTGCACATTTCACAAACATAAGGTTTTTCCTTTGTATGAATTCGCAAATGTACTTTTAAAGTACGATTTAGAGAAAAACCCTTGTTGCACATTTCACAAATATAAGGCTTTTTCTTTGTATGAATCTGCAAATGTAATTTTAAATCCCCATTTCGAGAAAAACCCTTGTTGCACATTTCACAAATATAAGGCTTTTTATTATCGTGAACATGTAAATGATGCCTTGAGTTCCCTTGAGAGCAAGCCCTTTGGCTAATTTCAAACATGAAAGTTTTTTTTTACAGATGTGACAACAAAAATCTCTATTCAAACTCTACAATGAAGAAAATGGGTCTTGCGCTCTTGTTCAGAATATCAGTTTATAACATCCTTCTGTAAAAGAAAAAAAAATGAATTCTTCCACATACAATTTAATATACAAGTAGAATTGTATTCTACATTATTAATTGTAAAAAGTGAAAAATCAGCTAGATATCATAGCTCATAAGAATCAGCTAATTTTTTTTTCTGATATCAGAAAAAAGTAGTTGGCTTTTAGATAGCAAATCAATCAAAATCTAAAATGTATATTAAACATTAGTTACAGAAAATATATTCAAGTAAATCTATATAAGTATGAATAGATTAATATAAGCAATATGTAGGAAACTGAGGAAGGTCATAAAATAAGAATACCTTCCTAGAAGAAATTCTTTCGGGTTAATGTATTGTAATATGATACACAAAATAAGAGCACATTTAAATTTGGGCAAAAAAAACACTGTAAGGTCTATATATTTACCTGTTTGATTATTAATGAGATAGAGTAACGTAAAAGTTATTGTTGATGGATAGCATAATGTTTAATAATATATTAGTATATCATGGGAAATGAATTTTCATTTTTCAAAAAAAAATTTTGACAAAGGGATTTTTTAAAAAAGTTTTTTATAAGGCTTTAAATATAGAAAAATATTTCTTACAATTCATTTGATTTTCACTTTTTGATTACACTATTCTGCAAATATTCTAACAAAGAAGAAATAAACATATTTTGATTTTTTAATAACTTTTTTCAAGCAATGAAGAGGCCATGATAGCTGGTCTTTGCCACAATTTCGTAAAAGGCATTGTTCCTTATGCTCCTGCCCTGCAATTCTGTGGCAACTAAATCTTGCTATATAGAGGAGCCAATCCATGGAAATTTCTATCTACGCTGAAAGATCTCAAGTCCTCAGAGTTGGATGAGAAGCTCAAATGCCATCCTTGTTACTTGACTGAGGTACAAAAGTACAAGCTCTGCTGGAAACAGCACTTATCTTTCTTATAATATTCAAATATGTTACTTGATTATATTAGTCTTATTTGGGATAAAATGGTAGTTTCTGTAAGGAAATTTTCATTAAATATTTTCCAAATTCCACTTTATGGCACTGTTAAAAAAGCTTGCTTTGTTCTTGAAAAATGGCGATGGACCTTGTAATTATAACTATGCTCTAATGTGACAAACATGATTCGCACCTTTACATTAAAGATCAATCTCATTTGAGGAAACATCCTGCATTACTGGAATCTGAACTCAGTTTATAAACATTTAGCTAAGAAGTTTATGCATTCAACATTTTCAAAATTATCCTATCAATTATTTTATTTTTTGAAGGAAGGAAGAGTCTAAATTTTGATCTAAAATGTGTGTAATTGCAGGAGATATATGCGAACTGATGTCCTTTCTTCTCTTTCTGCAAAAAATTATGTCCGAAGTCTTATCCAGAACTTGAAAAAAAAATTGCACAATGTCGTGTTTTGGGTTGATTGCTGATGCCTGGAAGAAGTTAGTCATTAACATTAGTTCATTCCTACAGAAAACTCTGACCACGAGGGAAATGAGATTGCAGAAAATGTTAACTTACTCAAAGTCCTAAAAAGAATTCCTCGATGAGCAAAAGCCAATGAAAATGATGTGGAACAGTAGTACCAGATGCATACCAAACAAGACATTGTGTTTGAAGCAGAAACGATTACTGCTGTTGCAGTTAATGAAAAATGCCAGAAAATCATGATGTTAATATTGAGGACACCCTACACCAAGGGTGTCAAACTCAAAGGCATATCTACAGCTAAATAAACAAGGTTTAACTTTATTTGAGTGCCAAAAATAATTGGTATTCCTAGAAATGTAGGTTTATTTTGAATAATATATTATAATAAACATATATAAAAGAACAAGACAAATTTAATGTTTACGTCTTGACATCTCTTCTCTGCTACTATCTTTCCTATATCGGGAGAAATTGTCTTATTTTATTATATACTAGCAGCATGGCCCCTCGTTGCACAGGCTTTCTCTTCTTTTATAAAATTTCCCTTTCCTTCACAAAATCAGCACTTCTTATATTCTTTTTCAAAATGACTCCCCCCCATTAAGCACGACGTTGCTCAGGCTTTTACCAAGTGAATAACTTAAAATTCCCTATTTTGAAATTTTTTTGCTTTTCTTTGTCAGGTTTATTTCCCCCCGGCATTGCAAGAATATTTTTAAATGCATAACATATTGTCATGGAAATTCCCCTTCCCCTCTTGCTATCAGCCCTTCCTGGTGTGTGATTTCTACATTAACGTCATTAAAAAATTCTCATGGTAATTACCCACAATTAATTATTACTGCCCTTTCAAAATTTTGGCTACCGCTGAAGACCCACTGTTAAGAGGAGCGATGCACATTGAATCTGTCGAGAGCTTAAACTCCTAACCTTGGTGTGGTATGGTATTTAGGAGAGATGGGTGCCAGCTCAAGTCTCATCCTTGTCATTTGACCATGGTTCAAAATTTCCAAGTCCGTCACCAAAAGCTCTCGAGTAAGTGAACAATGCGACTTCAATATTCACTCACTCACTTTGCAATTTTTTAGGTCCCAGAAACAAAAATTTACCTTTTTAAAAATAGTTGTATGTTGAAAAAAGAGAAAAAGTAGATATTTTTATAATTACAAAATTTTACAACTATATTAAATGTTTAATTAAAATTGTGAGCATTTTTTGAAATGTTCAATACACAGGAAAAAAGTTTCATGCAATTACTTTTATAAATGAAGAAGTTATTAAAAATTTGAATTTGATAAGTAGTTATTAAAAATTTGAATTTGATAAGTAGTTATTAAATATTTAAAATTTGAGTATTTTTTAAAAATTTGTAAAGAAAAGTTTCCGGCATTTTATTTTTTAAATCACTAACTCTAAAAGAACAAAGTATGAGTTTTTTAAAAATCAATTTCATTTAAATGCATTGATATTGATTCATTTTAGAAAAAAATCATAAAATATACAAAATATCGTTGTTTTGTAAAAAAAAAAAAACATATTGTATCATGGCGAAATAAATTATCTTTTCAATTACAAAATTGCTGGCGAAATTATTAAATGTGCAAATAAAATTGTATTTTTTAAAAAATCATAAAAATTAAGCGATCATGTTGTTTTAAACCCAGATAAAATCGGTAGCAATCACGCCAAACCCTTGGCTATAGTAAAATTGCGTTCTTTGTTAAAATTTTTTTCAGGGCTTCATTTTTAAGTTAATGCCTTCAAACTTCATATATCGATTGCGAACTATGGTATTTTTTAAACAAAAAAATGAAAAAAAGAAATACTACAGTGTGTGAGTGTGATTAACTGTTGCAAAAAGGTTAAAAACGAAAAACACAAATTTTTTTTTAAAAACCATAATTTTTAAGCAATTTTATAAATTTTTGTACAGTTTACGGATAATATTGTTCTACACACGGAAAAAAAGTTTCGGGAGATTATTTTTTTTAAAAAACGAAGTTATTAAATATTTAGATAAAATTTTGAGAATTTTTTGAAAAATCGTAAAAAAAAAAGTTTCTGACATTTTATTTTTTAAATGACTGATTCTAAAAGAGAAAAGCATGAACTTTTTTATAGTGTAGAATATCATTTCATTAACACAAAAGAAAATTCGAACGAAATGATTTAGAAATCATTTTCATAAAAACATCGATTTTGACTCATTTTAGAAAAATCGTAAAAAATAGAAAATATTATTTTGTAAAATAAATTATACCGTATCGTGACAAAATAAATCTTTCCGATTCTATAATTATTTTTTGTCTGAGTCTCATAGAAAAAATTAGATTGTGTTTTAAAAACGTCGGGGGAGAGGGAGGGGGGAATTATCACCTCCCTGTTTTTCATTCTGTTTGGCAGAAGAAACAACACGCAGGAGTAAAACAAAGGTTTTTAATTAATATCTTTTTAACTAATAGCAATATCTTAATATAAATGGTAAAAGCGGATTTCAAGGATCATTCCCGATCTTTTAATACCTTCCGCGAGCTTCTGCGTCTCGCGGTTCGTGAGAAAATAGATGCACATACCGATAAAGTGACCGACAAACATACGTTTGTTTACCTACGAATTTATTACGAGATTATTGAGTGCCGATATACTGGTGGTCCACAAAAATTATTGTTGTGACCAGCAAGTTTGACACCCCTGTCCTACACACTGCTAAAATATAGCATAGTGAGGGACTAAAGGCTGTCGAAACTGCATTTAAGTATTTTGAACAAGCTGTGTCGGTATTGGATTAACCATTACTTCATTCTCTTCATAGTGAAGTACCAAAACATAGAGTGCAATATGGAAGACAACATAACATTACGCATTTCTTTGAAAAGAGGTAGCCAATAACCCAAAGTCAATTAAATTTTCATTATAGACAGCTTTATGCCTTCATAAAATATTTTTGAGGTGTGTCTTATCAGGTATATTAATATATGCTATGTATTCGTCCAGTTTCATTTTCTAGAATATTCTTTATGCTTACATAAAGTATGAACTTTTCCTTTGTTTAAGACTATTTGGGCAGTTAATTTTCTGTTGTCTGCACTTGTGTCTCACGCAAACGAGACACAAGTGCAACACAATATTTTCTGATGAATCACTTGCAATTCTTTTTTTTTTTAAGCTCATTCTCATTAACCCAGAATTTTCACAAGCTCTGCCATTATTTGGTTCAAAATAGGCAGTGTTTTCGAGATTCTACTGAACTAATGCTTTTCCATCATGTTCAAATATGTTTTAAAAGATTTCAAACTTATTTATTACCACTAAAAATTTATTTATCATCACTTTTAGTCACTTTAGTCTCTTATGTTAAAACTCAAATGACTGAACTTGAACATTTCCTGGTTCTAGGAAAAAATTATAATATCTTACTTACATCTAATTTTTATGCAAAAAAAGAATAAACCTTTCTTCTAACACATGCAGGTTGAAAGATAAAGAAGGAGAGAGAGAGAGAAATCCAGATAACCTCAAACTTCATACTTTATTTTTGTAAATTAAATTTATTTTTTTAGATCCCTATGAATTAAAAGACCACAGAATAATTTTAAAATATTAATTTTTAGCTCTTTCACCTTTTTTTACTCAAAATGAAAAAAAGCTTTTAAAAAAAAACTAGAGAGGGTACCCCTGTCTGCCTAATACAAGACCAACCCCGATTGTATAAATTATACAACTCTCTCTGTTCGGATTCATTGCTCAAATTGTAAAACTGTAATTTACATGTATTATCTATTCTAATCTATTATCTAGTTCTAATCTATACTTCAGTTTAGTGCCTCTTCACAAACTATGTTCCTAATCACCTTTTCCTCTAAATTACACTAAATTTTTTATTCTGTCTTTGCTTCACTTTGACAGAGCTCTGTACAATTGTCCATGAGGTAAATAGTGTTTCCTTCTATGTTACACATAAAATGACTTTTTTCTCATTGTCATTTCAAGCAGACAATACTGCTCTATTACTTAATTGTTCCATTGTTATATCATCAGGATATTTCTTTGTTTCCAATTTTCGGCAGCCATTTAGAAAACTCAAAATTGTCATAATCACAAACAATGTCATCCCTTACAATATAATGTCACTTGAATGGAAACTTGGTGAAATATTGGTGATACAACCGAGTTGGCATAATTTTTGGTGACCATATGGATATTTCTGGAAATTAATGTAGGAATCTATAACATCACAATCTATAGAGAGGTGATGATGATTGTGGTTGTTGTTTTTTTTGGCGCAAGAGCCGATTTCGGATATACTGTACCAAACATTTGTTGTCTGTGATCTGGACGTGAAAAGAAGAAAAGGAAGAATGGGATGACAAGAAAGAGGGTCGAAAATAGAGAAGGATCACTAGGGTACCCCGGGTTCATGAAACCCGTGTTTACCAAAGACAATGAATCCCTTGGGAAAAGGAAAAGTTCACTAGGGTACCTCGGGATTGTGACACCCGTACTCACCTAAAGAAGGTGAGCCCCTGAGGGGCAATCTATAGAGAGAGATACTGGTTGCTTATTCCAATGAAGAGGATTATAAGGCAATCACCATTTCATTCTTTATTTAAGCTGAGTTTTATAAAGTGGAAATTGCATTTTTTTTTCTAAAATGCAACTTTTAGGTTCAACAGTAAAAAGTTAACATCGAAACATTAAAAATTTACTTCCTCAAACAATATACATGGACAATTTTCATGGTAGGGGTTTTATATTCTTTTAAAAATATAGACAAAAATACTCGGATATTACGCCTGCTCCAAGCATGCCTTAGACTAGAGGTCTTCAATCTTTAACGTTTGAAAGCCCTAACATTAAATCCACAATGATCCACGGGCCACATCTATAAATTTACATTGATCTGCAGGCCGCACAACTGTCAAAAAAATTATGTAGTCAGGAAATTTAACTAAGAAAACGGGGTTTGCTTTACAAGACTACAACTGATTTTAAGGAAATAGATGGTGCTACAGATTTGTGTAGCACCGAAAAACGAAAGTCGAATTAAGATACTTTGTGTATTAAAGATTAAAGTCTGATTTTTCTTCCGAAAACTTCCAAGATTTTATGTATAGTCAAAAATATAAAATTATATTTATATTTAAAATTATTTAAGATGCAATGAAATCTTTGAAAGATTTGTCATTTAAAGAAAATTTTATCTCAAATGGATATCAAGCAAATCGGTAAAATGTTTTAAATATCAAGAATAACAGAAAAAATGGTGTTTTTTATGACAAAAAGCAGACAGTGCAATTTTTCCAAAAATTGCCTCAGAATCAAATGAAAGGCCACTAAAAAGCATTCATCAGGCCATTTGTAGCCTGCAGTTTTGTTGGTTGCAACTTGCTAGAGAATGGGTAGCTATATAACCCATTCCTAAAGAAGAAACTTGTTTTTGCTGTCGATAGACTTTCTGATTGTTTGTTTTTTTAGCCATACTGAATTTTATAAACATCTCCTCTATGTTTGAGTGTTGTTAGAACATTTTTCCTGTTGTGTGCAGTATCTTGTTGAGATGGCAGGTTAGGTCAAGGTGCGAGCCAATGCTGTCTGAATTACTACGCGTGGATTTACTGAGAATATCTTTGACTCTCCATGAATAGAATGCATAATCAACCAGTAGCTATAGAGTTCAATTCCTAGGGCACCACTTTAGAAGTAGTGCTGATGAGTGAATAACTCTTTAGTGGCCTTGGGATGGTTGGGGAGCAGGGTGATTTGAACTGACCCCCTGCCAGTCTGGAGACCACATTTTGCACGCCTTAGATGAATGGGACAAAAAGGAATTCCTATTCAGACCATTTGTCAAGCCCTTTTATTCCACTCTTATGGTCACGACTTGCGAGTGAAGGGGTCACTGCAAGATGTTCACTTTTGTATAGATGAATGGAAAAATAGAATAAAAATTTTTTTAACATGAATAGGTCTTGCTATAATTGCTTCTATAGTGGGAGGATATTAAAAAGACAAATGATAACAAAATCAGGGATCACAGTTTGGCGTAGCAGCTACAAATCTCTCATCTCTATCCAAAATTCAATTATACTACTGGATAGCTAAAGGATTGAAGAATTAATTACGCTAAGGACTGTGATGCATCGTGTGTGATAGAAGGGGAAGAGCCTAGAGTTCGAGGTCATTTTGCTGCATAACGAGACTCATTAAAATCTATCAATTGTATGGAAAACATTAGTGTAAATTAGTGACAGTGAATATAATAAGGTTTTAAAATATAAAAAGTTATCAAAAATACGTAATGTCAGCCTATAAGTGACAAAAAGCCAAATACAATTTTATATGGTTGGAAAGGGCTTCTCAAGTGCAATCCAATGGTACCAATAAAACACCATATGACCGAATTAAGCTGTGCCGGGATAACGACAAGCCATCAACATCTGTGGCCATACACAAACAGAGACTAAGACTATAGACTGAACTCCGGCCCCAGAAGATAGGCCAGCGATGTCGACTCAAGGCTAAGCCACATATAATCTGCAAGCGTGACATTCTCAACTTCAAATGGACACCAATAACAATGCGTACTGCCAAAATACTCGGTCCGATGATCAAATGCACCAGAATACAGTTTCCCATCGCACCAGTGTTTGCGATCACGATCCATAAATCACAAGGAGGAACATTCAATTAAATCATGTACCAATATGATAAATCACAGCAAAATCAACTAAATTATCTGGCTTTGAGTCAAGTCATATCGTTAGATCGCCTTTATATGACCAATACCCGAAACGATTTCACAAGTGTTATCACAGATTTGGTCAGGTGTTACCTACAGTTAGAGAAGTACGAAATGAGTATTAGAGATTGACTCAATATCTGTTGCCGATACTAGTAGCCAAATTAAGTTTTGTGATGGTGTTCCTTATCAGCATTGTCTTATACTTACCACCATCATTAATGCACAAAGCTTAGTCGCGCACTCAGAAGACATCTCTACTGATTCCATCATTAACCAATCTGATTATTTGGCAATCAGCGAAACTTGGATGGAACATTCCATGCCAGTGAATGAGCCTGTTTTTGATCTGAGATCATATTATAATACTGCTAAGCGCAGACCAAATTGCAACTACATCATCGGTGGCGGTATCATCATCATCAAATCCTAAAGTCAGCATACATCGCAACATGAATAACTTCACTGACTGCAACAGAGTTAACGTTGACAATTTGGAAATTAATTTGGAGAAGAAGGACGCAAAGACTGGTGATGTCTATCTAGTAAACATAAAGGTCAATGGAATCTTCAAATTCATACTCTGGTGTGTGTACATTCATACGGGCACAGAAGTAGCAGAAATTAAACTCTTGTTATGATCGCTATTAAAATGTTCCAAAAACATAGCTACAGTTATATCTGATAACAATTCCGGTATTACTACACCAATTATGATAGTCAGAGACTATAATGTTATTGTCTCACAAGACCACTCATTACCGGACTTCATACTCAGCGAGTTCAATTTATCTTACATCGAAACTTCTCCAACAACATTAGGTAATACCTGTAATGATTTCATGTTTACCAGAAATCTAGATCTATCCAGTATGCCATTTGTAGCATATCACATACCTATATTTAATAGAGTTATATTATAATACAGTAATTATTTATTTACTTGATTTCTTTCCTGAACCTGTTGAAAGGAAACAGTTGCCATCATAAACAAAACATGGAACCTCAAGGACTTCTTGGTTTTCAAACATGAATATGATATACATAAATAATATTTTATAAAAAAAATATGAGTATTACCTGCTACAAGACGTATTCACGTACAACACTCGGCAATGTCCTTGACACAGCACCCACTTTTTTATGTTAAGTACTGCCACAAAGGGAATGAAGCTTAGGTATTTCAGCTATTTTATGACAAAAAGCAAAGCCTTGAACTGTAATTTTTTTCATTCCTGTTCAACTAAAAATAAATAAATTGGTTCAGTTCCGAATGAATAATTTTATCTTATGTATATTATTATTGTACTTAAAAATATAATTCTATAATGAACAAAAAAATAACTCTATAATAAAGAGAAATTAATTCTATCAAAACTTTAAAAAATTTATTCTTTTGCTACACAAAGTGAATTCATACAGTTAACTAGCATGTACCTACAATACAAGTGGTGAGTAGAGAGCGGCAAAAATTGGCATTGCTATCAATTATCAAAATCGCATTTGACAGCTAGGTTCACGATTGTGGTTTGTCTATTTAAACAGGCCATTTAAAAATCTGTTGATGATCGCATGCTGAAATGTAAAAAATATAACTCAAACCGATATTTTACTTAAAAAATCATGTATAGTAGTACATTCAACTCAGTTAAATCTGCCTTCTACACATAGAAGGCAGACATGTAGGTTTCTCCATGCGAAACTGAAACAGAAAAGTACTAGTTAACATCAAAACAGAATTAGAATATATCAGCAAGTCGGTTACAGTAACAAATTAACCGAAGAAATATTGAACCAAAATAAACCAATATTTTTTCCCTGTTTAGTTCCATCCAAAATAACGGTTTATTCCAGTTTTCCGTTCAGTTCTGATTCGAAACCCTGGTAAAAAGTAAAAGTAAATTTTCTTATTCAAAACCGGCATTTGTGCAGGGGCACATAGCTACTGCAGTATCAATGTTAAAGGGTCCCAGAAATGCATAAGCCGAAGATCAGAAAATGCTATCAAAAATCTTTTTAATAGAGTTCACTTTTGCGTTTATAAAATCATTTGTCACTGGATTTAAACGTTAAAATTGTTCCGTGTGAATTCTATATTTTAGTTCTCACAATTACAAACAATTAAAAGCTGGTATTGTTTTACTCAAAATAATGAAAAGGCAAGGAGTGGTATAGACTCGGAGAGGGTTCTAAAAAATTCTTATTCAAAGTGGCTCATCAGAAAGATAGTTTGAAGTAAAAGACAGATAACACATTTAGAATGAAAAATATTTATTCAAAATATTATTGCTAGTAAATTACATTATCCTATGATCTGTTGATTGTAGATAAATGTCGCACTTAGAAGCTGCAAAAAAGCACGGCCCTCAGTTGGGAGTTTGTCCAGTGGTGATCCAATGAAAGAGAATAATAGATATTATTTACACTAGAGGTGGCCAAAGTGGCGGTCCGTGAGAAAATTTCGCTGTTCCCCGGAAAAATGCGGTATTCTTGTTATTGGCCTCCAGAAAAAGTGGTACCCTTGGTAATGGCCCTCAGAAAATGTGCCAAAAGGGGATACCCTTTTTTTAGTGAACAAGCGATAAAAATTCTGATTAAATTCTCCACAACTTATTCATGTGAAAAGGCCTTTTCATCTGTCACAGCCATCAAAACACGATACCGATCTCAGCTTGGGACAAATGTGTCTCTCAGTAACAACATGGATCCAAATACCCCTAATCTTATTTCAAGTAAGCAGGAACATCATCAGCAATGTATAGTGCTAAATTTTGATACACTTAAACCTTTTTTTAATTGTTTTGTTTTTACAGTTTTTGTTTAGCTTGTTTATTTTATTATGGTTTATATTAATAAAGCTTTTAGAATTTGGTTACAATTAATAGTTACATTTTATTAACTAGGTACATTTTATGTGTTCTTAGATCACAATTTTTTTATACATATATTAAAATCCCATTAGTGGCCAGCGTGATTTAAATTATGAATTTACTGGTCCGTGAGGTAAAACTGTTTGGCGACGACTGATTTTTACACGGTTCCTTTTTATTTCTTAAAAATCTAAGAAACTGAATGTGCAGTCCTGGCCAGCAAAGGTTTGAAAGCTGTTTTCCTTTCTTGGAAAAGATGAGACCATAAGAGTCAGAAGTCACATTTCTCACGCTCCCATTGCAAGTTAATTGCCCCGCATAACAGCTTCCTTGCGTTTTGCAATTCTTTGTCCCCCCAAAAAAAACTTTGCTTAAGTAGTCATTCTAACAACCTCGTGATAGGAGATTTTAAAGTTTGTATCATTTCACTTTGTAAATTACATTGATTACGTTGCGACCTTTCCACAGTGAACTGTTGAAAGTATGAGAGAAAATTGGAGATCATCTAGCGCAATTGTGCTTTAATCCCAATTTGCATCTTATTTTCCTACAGTCAACAAGTCTGACATTTGAATTGTAACGATACAATTTCTTTTCTTTTATACTATATAATAGAGTTCATATTATACAAAACTTTATTTTACAAGGTAGATAAGTTACATGAAACATCGCGTAAAATCATGCGCAATTGATAATATATTTGTGGAGTAAAAAAGGAGAGTCACGTTCTTTTAAGTCATGGTATTATGAGAAATTAAGAAAGTAGCTTAAAAATCCCATACATTTTTATCACGAATTTTAAATTTATACATGTTTCAGTAAGTTAAAATAAAATGAGGAATGCACACATATTTTCTCAACACGTAGGAGAATAAATTATATTTGAAATAATATTAATTTATTCACCGCTACTTGTTTTTAATGTATTTTTTTAAACTTTGTGAGATAAGTATAAATCGCTAATTTCAATATAAAGGTCCATGTCATGCAGAAATATAATAAAGGTTAATAGTGTTTTAGAAATAATTTACCAGATATGTACAAAATGGATGGTCACCATGAAATTATGTCTTATTTGCAATTTGAAAAAGTTACTCAGTAATAATGAAATCATTTTGTAATCTTAATTTAATTTCAACTGAAAAAGGAAAACGACAAATATAAAGATATAATTACTATATTAGCCAGGTATGATTTTATAAAAAACTTATGACGATTTTTTTGTTGGTTGTATAAAAAATTCTAGACCCTATTTCTATAACCCTACAGCATGATAAAAAATAATGACCAACGAAAAGCTAATATTCTGTTGAATAAGCTTCTGAGCAGATTGGCACCAGTAAGAAATCGAAATTCATCCAGCTGTTTGCTAAACAAGTCCGGATATCTTGCAAATGAATAGGATATAATGCTATGCTTTCAGAAATGAAAGAGAAGAAAACGCTTTTTTGAGGAGTTATCAGAAGACGAGAGAATTTCAGATCCAGAATCATTTTTCAAAGTAAAAGTGTATCATTGCAGTTTAGATGAGTTAATATCTCAAATTCGACAAAGATTTCAGTTTCCTTGATCTTAGCAATATTTTCGAAATCTTACAACCTGATAAACACTTGTTTTTTCTAAACTAAGAAATAAAAAAACAGGCCACAATACTATATATATATAGCTACTGAATATGATAAATACTTAACACACAATATCTATAAATAATTAATTGATTTAAAAAGCTATTTAAAATCCGAAATTGAGTAAATCATTCTATCAAATAGCTTACGGAACTACTGGTTATTAATTACAGTAGCCTCACCTAAATTTTTCCGAATATCGATACAGCTTGCCTACTATTTTTTACCCTTCCTGTCACAACTGCAACAGTTTTTCTAAGCTAAAAATTATTAAAAATCATCTTAGAACTTTCATAGGCAAAAACTGGTTTTCGGACTTTACAGTACTAGCAATAGAAACAGATAAACTCGTAAAACTAACATCTGCTATCAGTGGCATAATGGAGAATATAAAGGCCCCTCTGCTTAACCAGATTTTGGCCCTAAGTCGGTTCTTAGAAGGGACTTCAAAACCATAACACCAGGCTTTGGGCTCCCTCCTGTGATGCTGGAGAGTACATTACACCACTCTCTACTATAGATATTGTTATAAATGAGTTCTCCAAAAAAAATCCAGAAAAGAACCTATTAAACAACTAACAAGAAGCTAGTTCTTAAGTAATAGTTTTTTAATACATATGTCTATGTATAGTTATTTTGACACTTTCAAATTAGTTATAGTAATGTGATGATATTCATTTTTTTTTCCCAAAATGGACCCCCAAAGAATTTTGGATATGGTGTCCATTCAGGGTAGGATACCCCAGTGCATTTTAATATACTTTAACAATTATTCAACGAATGGACATGTACAAAATCTTAACAGGAAACAAACAACAGGTACATTTAACAGGTTTTTAGTATTAAATTTGCAGTAATACCTACTATCAAAATTACAGTACATGATAAAGCAAAACACAAAAAATAAAGTTTGGTTGTGACTGAGACTCGCCTGTGTGGTGAGACAGAGCAGGGGTTATGATTGTTGCGATGCACATTGTACTTTTTATTTTACTCTCAGTTCTCACTTAATAAAAGTAACTTTGGAATCTTTTGTTTTGTAGAAGGACAATTTTATTTTGAATCTAAAGTCTTTAATTTAATTCCATGTCCGTGATTTGCTTTGTATCTCACAAAAACGTAAAATTTATTGTGTCACAATTTTCTTAAGAATTTTACTTCAAAACTGAGTGCAAAAACTCTGTTAACCCATAACGCTTGTTGATAAAAATTCTAGGAATATTCAAATAGTAAACGCAGACTTTTTCTAGCAAGTGAAATATCTAACATCTTAAGACAATGGGCTCAATTCATGAAGTCACATGATAAAAACAAACACGTGTTTTCCATTGAACTCAAAACAAACATTAAACTAATTGTACTTGTTGTTCTATTTGTAAACTCAGATAAAATTTCAAATTTCATACTTGGGTAAACATGTTTAAATGTTAGGGGGAAAAAAATTCTTCAAAAAGATTTTTTTTAAATTAAAAAAAAAAATCGTGTTTTATGTTTATACTTTTAAATAAAATTCATTTTGTATACATATGTACTTTTTAAGAGAAAGTTTCAGCAAAGAGCAAAACTTGGCAACACTTGAGCGCGTGAACTGATTAGCTGGAAACACTAGAGTTTTTATCGTGTGATTATGACGTCGCATGAGTCTTTGAATTGATTGGCTAGAATCACGTGGCTTTCACTATCATGTGACTATGACGTCCCATGAATTGAGCCCATTCCAACAAATGAGAAACAGAAAAAAAGTATTTGATAACAAACGCAATACAAATGAAATTAAGCAGTGACAAGGATAAAACATGAAATAATTAGATGTCCCGAAATTGCCAAATTTAGACTTATTATAAAAAGAATAAAAAGTTTGTCGTTTTTGTAGCATTTAAATAAATAATGTAATTCAAAAAAAAAATTGAAACAACAGTAGAAAGAAAGGAAATTGTTTAGCTCAGATCAGTTCTGTTCAGTGATAACACTGTAAATCTGTAGAGTTGCTTATGTTGTAGCTCTACTCGTTTTTTCGCTTTACATTTATTTTATTTGGATATATTTGATAAAAAAAACTGTCTTTCTAAAGACTAAATATTGATTAATTATGACTATATATATATATATATATATATATATATATATATATAAAGGAAGATCTGGGACATCTAAGAAGCGCCGATTTAATTGATATCGTTTTACCATTCGTGCTACCATTAATGAGAATGATGAAACGTCTTAGCCCAATACTACCAAGTCCGCCAGTACCAGAAAATTGGTATCAAGCCATAAAAATTTGGAAATTTTTTCAGAAAACAAGTTTGAAAATTGTTAAGGCAATAGAATTGTCAGCTTGACAAATTTAATTTCATTGTTTGCTGCCCTGATTGTTATTCTCAGAGCTTGGGACTTATAGAAGACTCTGTCAGTGGATTATGCTCAAACATGAACCTAGAGTGTAAATATTACTCTTTCTTTAAAGCTTTCCCTACCATAGAAAAGATGAATGGTTTTTGCCTTTTAAACTCTTCAATTGTTTTGGGGCTAAGAATAATCAGGAAAGGATTTTCAGCTGGCAAAAAGTTAAGTGCTTTCCTTGGCTTACCTTCCTGTCAAAACTTGCTTTCTGCAATCAAGAAAGGAAACTGTTGAAAGTAACTGAACGCGTTGCTCAGAAAAACATCAACGCTACCTTGGGTGAAATCAAGGGCTCAAATAATTTCACTAAATGTGGAATATCTATTGATGGTACTTGGCAACGCAGCGGCTACTCATCTTTGAATGGCTATGTAAGTGTCATATCAGTTGACACCGAATAAATTTTGGACATTGAAGTGATGACGCAGTATTGCCAAATATGTGCAAAAGGCAATAGCCAGCCATCAAAACATGCATGTTCGAACTATAAAGGTTCCGTTGGGAACATGGAGGTTGTTGGAGCCTGCCGTATATTTGAGCGATCAAATGTAAGGAATGTGCAGTACAGTGAATACTACGGAGATAGGGACTTGAAAGGGTATGAAGCTGTAAAAAACATTTATGGAACTAATTCCGTGACCAAACTTGAGTGCATGGGACATGTGCAGAAACGTGTAGGGGGAGGGGGTGCGGTTGCGTCAATTAAAAAGACGATGAAAGGTTTGGGAGGGAAAAAATAAATTAATTGATAAAAATTAATTGACAGAATCCAAAACTATTATGGAATAGCTATCCGAAGCAATGTAGGTAATCTACAAAAGATGATGAGTAGTGTGATAACTGAATTTTTCCATTGTGTATCTGGAAAAAACAATTCATTGCATGGACAGTGTCCTGAAGGATCTGAGAGTTGGTGTCGCTATCAAAGGGCAAAATCAGCTGGGAGGCCTCTCAAAGAAAGTAAACTAGGACTCTCTCTCTCTTCCTAATAAAATCATGAACCAGATAAAGCCTACGTATTTCAAACTGTGTAATTAAACTTTGTTGAAAAAAATGTCTTCATGGCAAGACACAAAATTGTAATCAAAGTTACAACAACATTTTGTGGAATCTTGTTCTCAAAAATATATTTATTGGGGTGGGGAAATATTTCGTTTGGGTGCATTATTAGCACTAATAATTTTTAATTATGGATATCCTAGCATATTATCTGTAATTCAAAATGTAAATAGTTCTCTTCCTGAAAGTGTTGCACAAGAGTTGATTAAATTTGATGAACAACGGATTTCAACATCTTTAAAACACTCTTTACCACTAACAAAGTTTTCTCGAAGAAAAGCCGTAAGAAAAACAAAAAGTACTAATGATGGAAAAACAGAAGGCTTAGTATATTCATATGGAGGGTTTTAAAGTACTTCTTTGCAGGATTTTTACTCTAATATATGATAACCTTTGTAATAAACAATATTTTTTAAAAAGCTTTTTCGCGTGAATGTTTACTGCTAAAATAACACAAATATATTTTGTATTAAATATTTCTTAACTTCTAAAATACCATGGCAGAATATATATTTGTTTTTCTATGTAATTTTTTTTATTTTTTAATGTAATAACTTTTTTCTAATGTGCTTTTTATATGTCTAATCTGTATTTCGAAAACTACGTATTTAGACGTTAAGAAAAATATTTTTGACACTATAAAATTGTTAAAAATATTAAAAGATAAATGTTTTGTGTGTGAAGAAAGTATATAATATTGATATGTGCTTTGAAAAGGTTTATTCTTTTAATATAGAGAGGTCTTAGGTTTTTTTAGCTGTATAGTTTCTTACATTTTGAATTTTTAAATGCATTTCTCTTTGAAACAGATTTTTTGATATTTTACAACACAATAAGCATCTCAAGAAGTTATGTAGATAATTATCTGAAATTTTGTATCATTGTTCATTATTATAATATGCATGTTTTGTTATAGAGATTAAGAAAAAACACCGTGTTTACCTTTTTTATGATTGTGTTTCTGTGTGATAAATGTAAAATTTTGGAACATCTTGTGCACTTTTTGACCCCTACTTCTGTGATAAATTAAAAAAAAAAAATTATCAAAGATAATAGATCAGTTTATTAGTAACCGTTTTCTAAGTAAAATTATATGTGTTTTTTAAAATTTTATGCATTAGAATTTATTTTACTTGTTTAATGT
This sequence comes from Trichonephila inaurata madagascariensis, assembly GCA_019973955.1. NCBI lineage: Eukaryota > Metazoa > Arthropoda > Arachnida > Araneae > Nephilidae > Trichonephila > Trichonephila inaurata. The sequence continues at coordinate 44,513 of BMAV01015566.1, forward strand.
AACGTGCAAATAACGCCTAAATTCAACCTAAAATTGCCCTTATTAAAAAAAATACATTGCAAGAAAAAGTTTTGCCATTTTTATTAGTTTTCAGTTATAGTTAAACAAAAAATGAGTTTAAAAATAAATTTTCAGTAAAATTTAGAAAAAATGTCTTCGCAACTAGTCAGGGACCTTAAAAAAAGACATCGAAATGCCGTTGGATTAAGAAGGGTCCGGCACTTCCATAGGAGCTACATGTTAAATTACGTAAGTTTATGTACCTTTCTTTCAGAAATTTCTTGCTACTAATAAATGAAATTTTCACAGTAGGTTATATGTACTATCAATTAGATATTAATGGAGAGTCTTGTCTTTTTATTAAAAATTAAAATAATTATGAATTTTTTAAAAAATGCCACATTTTTTTTCTTTAAAATTTAGTATAAAAATACATTATCTAAAACAGTTTGCTAGATATATTTTATTCTCTACATTAAAATGTGTAAACATATTAAAAGTATGCTCCCTTAAAATTTGAGGATCCTACATTAATTAATTTTTGAGATAAAGGTACATAAAGAGAAAAATATTGCATTTTGAGAAAACAGACTTTTAAGTAAGAATTTGTAATTTGTCAATGAGAGTGGCTTCCTTTTAAAAAAATAAATAAAAATACTTCTAATTATCGAATTTCAATATATCATATATCATTTTAAGCAGAAATGTTTGAACTTTAGAAAATGTAAAAAAAATCAAAATCGATAAGTTTTCAAAAATTCATGTGTGACGGACCTCTTTAAGTAGACTGAAGTAAGCAGACATTTTGGATTTTCCTCTAAATTAATTTTTTTTATTATATTTGTATGTGTATGAGTGTTTGTGTGTATCTGGCGGATGAAAAAATTATGTGTTATTGAAAATCTTGTGTTTCTTAGTAAAGTGTAAGCAAACAGATATTTAGTACTATAGCTATGAGCGATTAATTGTATTAGGATTAGTAAAACATTAGCATTTGACTTATTTTCTTTAAAACTCAAAATTTTAAGGTGAGGTGCAGCATTAAGAAAAAAGAATCCAAGGTTCGGAATTTAAGTAATTACTTGGATTGCTGTCCTGATCAATCTAATTGTTCAGACGATCTTTCTGTGTGCGAGTTCTAAGAACTGAACTAACCTGGGTCCAGAGCAGTCCAGTGAAACGGACCTTTTCAGGGGGAAGGAGTTGTAACGACGGCGTATTGATACGACCCACACCCTTCTACTATGCATGTCTAGTTTTACATATGGAAAACGTGGTTCGCTTGTGGGTTGGAGACTGATCACGTGGCTTTGGGGGTCATTGTAAGTTCTTTGGATTCTGGTCCTTGATGTCAGAGAACTGCATTGTGAATTCCTTGACGAGGCCTGTCTGGCTTAGCAGACTCACGCCTTGGAGGACGGCGAACGGCTACTTCAAAAAAAGGGATGGCGTCGTTGTGGACAAAGTGTCCAGATGTCAGACGTGCCGTTGGAGACGGTGCATTCAAGAATGACCAGATAGAGTCACTGTTAGGTCCACGCCAATAGGGAGCTAATGTGTCGGAGGGCTGTGTGCACTTTTGTGGGCCTGCCAATGAGAAATGATGAGGGGCGTGTAGTGGCCCCACCCCTGGAGTTTAAGAGGGTCATTTTTGGGGAGATCGATACGAGAGCTGATTGTTTTGGGAAAAAGTAACGGGAGAAAACACTCTTCACGAGTTGGCCGGGTCGTGATGGTGAGAGCGAGTGGAGTCTTCTAAAGGAACTTGTGATGCTGACAAACTATGTAGGGTGAACGTTCTCCCGGAAAAAAAATACCCGATGGTTGCACAACAGTTAGGCAACAGTGAAGCCAATTCAACACGGGCCTGGAGTTTGTTATTCTTACTTGCAAATAATGGACTAATTAGTCTACGCCTATCATTATACTGCTTGAATTGAAAAAATATTGACGTAAAATTTGAATAAAGTAAATTCTTTGAACGTCTTGTGTGTGTGTGATTGAAAACGCTGCCTCGTCACGACGTTACACCGACATCACTCGGGCGAAAAAAACGACCGAAAGTTCTCGTGCAGGGTATCTCATACCCAAGGGTGTTTACATCCTGATTTTACACAAACATTTGTATACAAAAGTTAAAAAGGAAGAAAAGTAGGGAATACAATATGTTCATAACATTTTTCTCAAGTAAATTTAGTTTTTCTATTCTTTTTATAAATGAATTCACAGTACATCGTTTATACATTCCTTTAATCTCGTCATGAGTGAGTGCGATGTTTTCTCTCTGGATCTTAACTTTTTTTTTTTAACCTGTATCTTTCTAAAACTAAACATATATCGAAGTAAACATTTCTATTCTTTAAATTCAAACATTCTGGAGTTTCTTTTTTTATTTTCTCTTATTATTCCAGTAATAGTTTTTCTTTTTTTTTTTTTTGAAAAGTTCATCTGAAATTGGATAATATGTGTACCAGTTGTCTCCTTTAAAATTACGTTTTTCTGTCTCTACATATAAAACATTTATTTTCAACAGTGTCTCCCTCTTCTAAATCTGGATCGATTTCAGTAGAGGAATCATACTTGTTGTTATACTCTTCATCATTTGATTCTTCCTCATCATAACCACGAAGAGAATTTCTTCATCCCAAAATACTGTTGTACTATATCTATTAAAATACTTAAATATCCCTTTTTTTCATTACAATAATACGCTATAGCATAAGGAAGATTGAAAACGTGCACATACAATCACAATTGTAACTGTGATTCACGCGCAACGTATGACATACCCGAAGAGGCGGTATCTAGAAATATATGTATTTAGAATTCGCCTGCAAGCTAAAGCCCCTCAAAGGACATGACCTTAAAGTCACCTAGAGAGAAACTATTCATTTTCCCAAAAAGGTTTAGATGTTGCGTTGAAAAAAAGTTAGGTATCACGTACCCTGCGCGAGAACTGCCGGGTTAAGGACAACCGTCTCGGGAAAATTTAGATTGAGCCAGGGTATACCACAAGGATCTGTGCTCAATCCCACTTTCTTTTCCTTATTTGTCGCCACAATTGTGGTTGAAGCCAACTCCGGTCACTGTATATAATTGTATGCTGACGATAAAAATTCTGCAGCAGCAATACAAGTTTAATGCTCAGAACAAAATTAACTCTTTCCTCCTTCGGCGATGAGCCTGATATTTATTTACTGGGTAGTCGACTGAATTCTGAAAAAGATCCCAAACATCTGGGATTCATACTAGGTCAGGCTCATATAAACAAATTGGTATGTGGAGGCAAACAGCGAATGAAAACCTTAAAATATATTTCTTGCAGGGGCTTAGGAGCGGATGCTATGGACCCTTCGAAATACATATATTGCTCTCATTTGACCTATCCTCGAATATGGTGTTCAGGTTGCCACTGCTAGTAACCTAGATAAACTAGAATGGGTACAACTCTATGCAGCCAGTCATCCCGGTCTCCGCAATAGATGCCCGAGGGATCTTGTTTTGTATGAAGCTGACTTGCAACCTCTCACATTACGAAGTGATATCTATTGGCTAAATAATTTGCCAAGTTCATCAGTTACGGTGACCAGCACAGAACCTCTATTTGGATGAATAATTGTCACCTTAAGAGAGTCACCTTAAGTCCGCTTAGTTATGCTGAAAGTGAAGAATGGTTGCATAAAGAAGTAGAATATGTCTCTATGGCTCGCTGTACAGATGTTGCTGCGTCGTTCTATGAATGGGTCATTTTTAATGCCGAATTATCCTAATACACTCACAAGGGCACTCAACATCCAGAGTTTCTTAGGCAACTTGCTTTGGAGACTATTCATCAAGTCCTGTGTGACGCATTACAGATTTATACTGATGGCAACATGGGTGTAGGCGCTGTCTCGGGCAGTGGGATTTTCATCAAAAAGAGGAATGGTATCAGGATCTGTAAGAGAATTCCTGACTACTGCTCAGTTTTTCGGGCAGAACTCTTAGCTATTAAGGAGGCTTTGAAATTTTTCTTTATTAAGAGTGTCAATACAGACATCTGGATATTCAATGATAGCTGCAGCTCTATTCAGCATTTTTCTGAATGGTGGAGGCATGGCGACAGAACAACAACGAATATTGTCCAGCTATGAAATAGCTTGAGTGCCAATGTTAAGATCTTCTTTCAGAGGGTACCGTCGCACGAGAATGTCTGTGGGAATGAGATAGCAGACGGTTTGGCCCGTGAGGGCAGCTATAAAGATTTGGATGGTGGCTGCCTTACTTTTTCAGAAATTGCTACACGTGTCAAACAAGATATCAGTTCGTCTTCGAAGAAGGCCCCCGTACACGAGTGGTATGACGGAAACCATCCTGGAGCTGCTTTGCTTGGGACACGCAGTAGGCGAGACGAAAGGTTCTGCAGTGGACACACTCGAGCTTACGACATAAGGCGGGTCATAAAGTTTACCCTTCTTGTCCGAATTGCAATGTAACCCGAGCCGCTCTTGCGCACATCTTGGCTTGAATTGGTTGCCATAAGAGCCAGATGCTCTCAAGTCCTGCTACAGTTCTTCAATGTTTAAAAACGCACGGATTCATGGACTTGATCTAGATGTTTCTGTCGTTCAAGTGAGATAAGAAAAAACAACATATCAATAAAATCTGCAACTGAATTTTTTTTTTTCGCATTAATTCGCTTTGTCCTTAAATTTTGGGAAGTGAGTGTATAGTTTCGAATGGCAAAATACCTAACAATTCTTAAAAAGTCACATATCCAGTTTTTTATTCAATAAACATTGCTTTCCTACTATATTGTTCATTACAAAAAATAATTGAAGTTTTTTAATATGCTAAAAAGGAATAAATTAACCAATTGACATTGTAATTAATCAGTATTACTTGTGATTTCACCTATTAAATTTTCATGAAATGTCATTCTTTTTACTTTTAATTTAATGTAATTTTACAACTCACGAGAGCAAATTACAAACCTTAAATTTTCATGCAAATTTCGATTACTTTTTTTGCAATGATGTACCAAACATATTTGTTTTTTAACTGTTATATAACAGATTTTTTTCCCCAGACATTTAACTATCAAAACACCTTTCAAAGTATCCTAAAGGATACTATATGTTTTAATTCACACAGCACTCCAATGCCTTTTTAATCTAATTTCGGGCCACGGGCGCAGAAAATCTACAGGTCCCCTTGGCAATGGCAGATCCAATTATATTACCAGATATCCGATTACGTTCAGCTTATTCAGGCCCTTACGAGCCCTTCCGCACCGCCTCAAAGCGCCCAATGGATAAACCGGCATTGCAGAACTTTACAACAAAATATCGCGAAGGAAACCCTCTCATATAAGAACTAACGAAGTTCTGAAATACAGTGGAACCCCGTTTTAACGAATTCTTTGGGACCGAACATTCTGTTCGTTGATTCGAGGTTATTCGTTATATCATATTCCAAACAAACAAACAAACAAAATTTTTTTTTTGCATTTACCTTTTGGAAATTCTATAAGCAACTACACAAAAAATATCCATCGTTAGAAATTACGCACTTTTTATTCAACAGTTAAAAATATTATCAGTGAATTATTATGCACCAGTTAAGAGGCAATTTTACAATGCTGACTAATAAATCAATGAAAATCATTTTGATTCCTAACTCGAAAGACTTTTTCGATTTCATGCACAGAATAATATGCTGCGTCATTTACATCCTGCTGCATAACAGAGGGTGTTTGCACAGCTTTCAAACATTGCAAAACACTAGAAATTGTAAGTTTTGATAGGGTTTCTCATTATGAATTTGCATTAGAATCGCTTTTCATTAAGACAAATCAACAATTTACACTATTTTAATTCCATAAATAGGCAGTCCGCCATCAAATGTATCATAATTGTTAAAATCTTAAAAAATTCCCTACATTGTGGATTGGGCCTTGCGACGAATTATAAACGAAGCAAATGTCCATAATTATATCGAATCGAAATGAGTGTGTGTCCGTGCGAATGAGTTACATTCCACAATGAATTTGCTCGATGGCACATTTTAAATATGGTAATGTTTAATTAGATATACGAATTGCCGCGATGTGGCTTACACATTCTACGATACAAGTAACACACTAACGATAAGTACAATTTTGATACAGAGGTGCGCACAGCAGCGCCCTCGCGTGGCCAATATTTCGGCACAGGCCTTCCTGTCCTACACCAAACTCACACAATTGTTTACACTCATGAGAGAGAGAGACTCACCGGCATCTGTAAAGACTAATAATGGTCTTCGCCCTTTCATTGACATTTGCTGCTTACAAAAAGTTTTTCTGTTCCAAATAAAAAGGATATGCCATTCGAAAAAAAATAATCGCAATTTTTGTAACACAAACTAATACAAAAAAATTCAAGCAGCTGAAATAGTTTAGGGTTTATTATTCGTTAGAGGATTTTGCCTTCACTTTAATTGGGGTAAAAGAAAAATTCATAAGATTGGGGTTTGATTGTATATATCATTAACAAAAGAAACATTATGCATCATCACAACAGAAGCACGTCCAATTATTTCAGAAATATAAATAAATCACAATATACTCAAATATACGGAATTTATTTCAACAAATATCGGAAGTGATTAATTTTTAATAAATTATATCTTACATTTGAATTTATTCTTCATTTAATGCTATATGAGAATATAAGATATTAGTTAACATAATCACAAATATATTGATACTTTACTTAATTATGTTATCTCATATAAAAATATACAAGTCATAATCAAATAAAAAAATTTCTAAAAATAATGTATATAAAAAGTCAAACGATATAAAAAAGACATTCATTTATTTTGCAAAAACTTATATATAAAATTTTTTATCAGTTACAAAAGCAAATATCATCATTAGAGGAATAACAAAAGAAATACTGGAATTTTATAAAAATATTCAACAATTCAAGTTTTTCATAGGTTTTAAAACTAAAAAAAAATGTCTCAAAAAAATGTTGCATATTTCACAAACATGGGACTTTTTCCTTCCCATGAATGTAAAAATGTGCTTTAAGACACAAGTTTCAGAAAACACTTAGTAGCACATTTCCTTTTATATGAATACGTAAAAGTTGTTTCAAACAATGATTCTGAGAAAAACGTTAGTTACACATTTCAAAAACATAAAGCTTTCCCCTGGCATAAATTCCTAAATGTACTTTTAACTTATAATAATTTAAAAAGACCCTTGTTTTACAGTTAACAAACATAAGGCATTTCCTTCATATGATTCTGCATATGTACTTTTAAACTACCATTTTGAGAAAATCCCTTGTTGCACAGTTCACAAACATAGAGCTTTTTCTTCGTATGAACTCGCATATGTACTTTTAAACTACCATTTTGAGAAAAACCCTTATTGCACAGTTCACAAACATAAGGCTTTTCCTTCGTATGAATCCGCAAATGTTCTTTTAAAAAATCATTCCGCGAAAAACCCTTGTAGCACAATTCACAAACATAAGGTTTTTCCTTTGTATGAATCCTTAAATGTGCTTTTAAATTACTATTTACAGAAAAACCCTTGTTGCACAGTTCACAAACATAAGGCTTTTCTTTGGTATGAATCTTTAAATGGTCCTTTAAATGACTATTAACAGAAAAACCCTTGTTGCAAAGTTCACAAACATGAGGCTTTTCTTTGGTATGAATCTGTAAATGTTGCTTTAAATGACTATTTTGAGAAAAACTCTTGTTGCACAGTTCACAAACATAAGGCTTTTCTTTGGTATGAATTCGTAAATGTTCTTTTAAATTACCATTTTGAGAAAATCCCTTGTAACACAGTTCACAAACATAAGGTTTTTCCTTGGTATGAATATACATATGTCCTTTTAAACTACCATTCTGAGAAAAACCCTTGTTGCACAGTTCACACACATAAGGCTTTTCCTTCGTGTGAACCCGCATATGTACTTTTAAATTACATCTTTGAGAAAAATCCTTGTTGCACAGTTCACAAACATAAGGCATTTTTCTTCGTATGAATCTGCAAATGTAAGATTAAACCCCCATTTCAAGAAAAACCCTTGTTACACAGTTCACAAGAATTTTTCCTTGGTATGAATCCGTAAATATTTTTTCAAATTCTGACTTAGAGAAAACATTTGTTGCACAGTTCACAAACATTAGGTTTTTTCTTTGTATGAATCCGTAAATGTGCTTTTAAATTATTATTTACAGAAAAACACTTGTTGAACAAATCAGAAACATAAGGCTTTTGTTTGGTATGAATCCGTAAATGTTGCTTTAAATGAGCCTTTCGAGAAAAACCTTCTTGCATAGTTTACAAACATAAGGCTTTTTATTGTCCTGAGCATGTAAATGATGCCTTGTGTTCCCTTGAGAGAAAGACATTTTGCTAATTTTAAGTGTGCAAGTTTTTTTTTTACAGATGTAGCAACAAAAATCTCTATTCAAAATCTACAATGAAGAAAATGGGTCTTGCGCTCTTGTTCATAATATGAGTTTAAAACATACTTCTGTAAAAGAAAAAAAAATGAATTATTTCATATACTGTTCAATATATGAGTTTAAAACATATTTCTGTAAAAGAAAAAAAAATGAATTATTTCATATACTGTTCAATATATAAGTTGAATTGTATTCTGTATTACAAATTATGAAAGAAGAAAAAAATCAGCTGGATATCACAACTTAAAAATAGGCAACTAATTTTTTTTTTTCTGATATCAAAAGAAAGAAGTTGACTTTTAGATAGCAAATCAAAATCTAAAATGTATATTAGACATTAGTTACTGAAAATATATTCCAGTATTTTTAATTCTTTATAATAATGAACAGGTTAATAAAAGCAATATAAAGGAAATTAAGGAAGATCATAAAATATAAAATACCTTACTGGAGAAGAATTCTATCAGGTTATTTACTGTATTATAGTATACAAAACAATAAGCATATATGAAATTGAAAAAAAAAAGCAGTGTAAGGTCTATATTTATATGTTGAATTATTACTGGGATAATGAGTAAAAAAAAGCTATTGTGTTGATACACAACAAGCTCATGGTAATAGAATCTGTAAATGTTGCTTTAAATGACCATTTTGAGAAAAACTCTTCTTGCACAGTTCACAAACATAAGGCTTTTTATTATCATTAGATTTCATACCACTGTTAAAAAAGCTTGCTTTGTTCTTGACAAATGGTGATGGACCTTGTAATTATAAATATGCTCTAATGACAAACATAATTCTCACTTTTACATCAAATATCAATCGCTTTTGAAGCAGCATCCTGCATTACTGGAATTAGAAATCAGTTTACAAACATTCAGCTAAGACATCTATCAGCAGCTATCCTCTGCATTCAAAATTTTTTCAATTATTCTATCAATTATTTTATTTTTTGAAGGAAGAAAGATTCTAAATTTTGATCTAACATGTGTAAAAATGTATAAAATAAATGCAAACTTGTGCCCTCTCTTTTCTTTCTGCAAAAAGATTATGGCCAAAGTCTTATCCAGAACTAGAAGAAAATTAACCTATACGATGTCGTGTTTTGGGTTGGTTGCAGATGCCTGGAACACAGTAGTCACTAACATTAGTTCTTTCCCGGAGAAAACTGATCATGATTAAATGCAGTTGTTGAACATGATAATGCAGAAAATGTTAAATTACTTAAAGTCCTAAAAAGAATTTCTGGATGAGCAAAAGCCAATGAAAACCATGTGGAACAGTGGTTTCAGTTATATACTGAAGACACTGTGTTTGATGTAGAAACTATTGCTGCTGTCGCAGTTGGTGAAAAATAATGATGTTAACATTAAGGTCACCCTAAACTAATGGTGTATAATTCAAAAGTTTACTAGAGCCAAATAAACAAGGTTTAACTTAATTTGAGCAGCGAAAAAATTGGTATTCTTAGAAATGTAGGTTTATTTAAATAATATATTATAATAAACATATATAAAAGAATAAGAAAAATTTAATGTTTACGTTCTGACATTTGACATCATTTCTCTGCTACTACCTTTCCTATTGGTGGAGAAATTGTCTTATTTTATTACATGTTATTGACTGCTGATACTTTGGATGGGCTGCAAAGATTATCGTTGTGACTGGTTTTTTTTTTTAAAGGTTAAACATATTTTTAATTTACAGCATTATAAAATATTATAAGAATTACTCTAATTACTTCTATAATTCTATAATAAACAAAAATATAATTCTATAATAAACAGAAATATAATTCTATCAATACACAGAAAATTTTATTCTTGTGCTACACAAAGTGAATTCAAACAATTAACCAGAATGTACGATATGAGCGGTGAGCAGAGAACAGCGAAAATTGGCATTGCTATCCATTATCAAAATTGCATTTGACAGCTAAATTTGTGATTCTGGTTAGTTCATTAAAACAGTCCATACAAAAATCTGTGGATGATCACATGCTGAAATGTGAAAAATATAACTTAGACTGATATTTTTCTTAAAAAATCATCTATAGTAGTACATTCAACTGAGTTAAATCTGCCTTCTACAAATAGTTTCATATGAAACTGAAACAGAAAAGTACTAGTTAACATCCAAAAAGGAAATTGAAAAGCTGGAGAAAATACATTTGTAACAATGATAATTATATGGTTGACATTAAATTAGAAAAAGATTGGTAAGGTGGTTACAATAAGAAAATGACTAAAAATATAACAAACCGAAATAGACCCATATTTTTTCCCCCCGTTCAGTTCCGATTCAAAACCTTGGTAAAAAGACAAAAGTAATTTTCCTTAAATAAAAATCAGCATTTGTACAGGGGCATAGCTACTGCTGTATCAATGATAAGGTGTTCAGGAAATACATAAACAGAAAATCAGAAAATGCTATCAATAATCTTTTTAATAAAGTTCCCTTTTGCGTTTATAAAATCGTTTGTCACTGGCTTCAAACATTAAAATTTTTCCAATTGAATTCTACATCTTAGTTCCCACAATTACAAACCATTAAAAGCTGGTATAGTTTTACTGAAAATAATGAGAAGGCAAGGAGTGGTATAGACTCGGAAAGGTTCTAAAAAATTCTTTTTCAAAGTGACTCATCAGAAAGATAGTTTGAAGTAAAAGACAGATAACATTTAGAATGGGGAATATTTATTCAAAATATTATTTGCTAGTAAATTACAACATCACTTGATCTGTTGATTGTATATAAACATCACACTTAGAAGCTACAAGAAGTCTTGGTCCTCAATTGGGAGTTTGTCCAATGAAAGAGAATAGATAATATTTACAAAATTTCTTTTTATTTCTTAAACATTTAAAAGACTGAATGTGCAGTCTTGGCTAGCAAAGGGTCGAAAGCTGTTTCCCCTTCTTGGAAAAGATGAGACCATAAGCATCAGAAGTCACATTTGTCACCCTCCCATTGCAAGTTAATTGCCCCGCATAACAGCTCCCCTGTGGTGCACAATTTTTTGTTCAAAAAAAGCTTTCATAAGTAATCATTCTAACCAACTCCTGATAGAAGGTTTTAAAGTTTATATCATTTCACTTTGTTAATTCTATTGATTACGTTGTGATTTGTTCCACGGTAAATTGCAGAAAGCGTTAAGGTTATAGATGGTGCTCTTTCAACAGCGGTGTTGTGTAAGTGCATTTCCTAGAGTGAGTGAGTGAATATTAACGTCGCACTGTTCAGCTACACGAGGGCTTTTGGCGACGGACCACGTAATTTTGAACCATGGTCAAGTGACGTGGACGACACCTGAGCTGGCACCCCCCTCTCCTAACTACCACACCACACCAACGGGAGGACGTTTCAGCTCTCGACAGATTTAACGTGCATCGCTGCCCTACACGGCGGGTCTTTAGTGGTACGGGGATGCATTTCCTAGAATGTGGGGAGTTGTGTGTGCAAGACAGAGAGAGTTTGAGTAGAGTACTAATGACGTGATATGAGTAGTGAGAGTAGGAAATTGAAAAATTGAGTATTAAACGTAAAGTAATGAGAAGTAACAAAACAAAATTAATAACTAAAATAGAAAATTGTATAGATGTGAACTGAGTAATGAAATCTCTCAAAATAAAATAAATTGTTTATAAGAGTTTAAAGAACAATTATAATTGAAAAAGATAACAATCTCAAAAGCTTAAACAATACTATCAAGAATTTAAGTGATGCTAGTGAAATGGAAAATGAAATTATTAATGCGGAAGGATATTCAGACAAAATTATTCTTTAGAAACAAGAATATTGAATAAAATTGATTTTCCCCTAGAATGCGGAGAGTGTTCTGTATGACAAGACAGAGAGGAGTTTAGTAGTGTATAAGGTGTGAGATATATATAGTTTGTAATGAATAAGGTGTGAGTAGTTAGAAATTGTAACTAAAGTTGTTATTTGTTATTAGACAGTGGTACAGTTAATTGTATTTAGCAGCATAGTCACTACAGAAAGTATCAGAATAACATAGTTAGGCTTCTAAACGTTAAATTAAGAAAATATTCCAAACAAATTTTCAAAAATTACATCTTTTTTTCCTGCAGTCAACAAGTCTGACTTATTTCAATTCTAACTAGTAATCTTAATTTAATTTCGACTGAAAAAGATAAACATGACAAATATAACGATATAATTACTACATTAGACAGGTATGATTTTATAAAATGATTATAACCATTTTTTTGTTGGTTGTAAAAAATTCTAGACCCTATTTCTATAACCCTACAGCATGATAAAAAATAATGACTAATGAAAAGCTAATATTCTGTTGAATAAGCTTCTGAAAAGACAGGCATTAATAAGAAATCAAACTTCATTCAATAGTTTGCTAAACGAGTCTGGAGATCTTGCAAATGAATGTAAGGTAATACCATGCTTTCAGAAATGAAAGGGAAAAAAATGCTTTTTTGAGGAGTTATTAGAAGACAAGAAGTCGAAGGAGTTTTGAGGAGTTTCAAAGTCAATGTGTTTATTGCAGGTTAGATGTGTTAATATTTCAAACTCGACAATGATTTCAATTTCCTTGATCCTAGTAACATTTTTGAAATCTATCAACCAAATAAACACACATAATTGGTCTTTTCAAACTAAAAAAAAAAACAGGCCACAAAACTATAGCTACTGAATATGATAAATGCTTACCACACAATATAAATGAAAAATTAATTGATTTAAAAAGCTGTTTAAAATCCAAATTTGAGTAAATCATTTTATCAAATAGCTCATAGAACTATTGTTAATTTTTTGCAGTAGGCTCACCTAAACATTTCCCGAATATCATTATAGCATGCCTGCTATTTTTTACCCTTCCTGTCACAACTGCAACACTTTTTCTAAGCTAAAAATTATTAAAAATCATCTTAAGACTTTCATAGTCAAAAATTGTTTTTTGGATTTCACAAAACCATCAGTAGAAACAGATGAACTTGAAAAACTAACATCTGCTAACAGTGGCATAACGGAGAATATTGCAGCCCGTTGCAAAATCAGAATTTGAGCCCCAAACCGGATCTTATAAAGCAATGCTCCGCAACCCCCGGTCCACACAAGAAACATTAAATTATTTCTCTTTTATTTACTGTGATATATTTTTCTTAGGTTTGGGCTACCTTTTATGAAAATCACTTAATATTCCTTGTTAAATCACTTTATATTCATTTTTTGGTGTAGCTATATTTTATTCAGGAGTCACGATTAAATACAATTAAATTAAAATTATTAAATCAAAACAGTCTAAAATATAAATAATCAACATCCTCCCCCTCAGCAGGCCGCGGTAAGTTCTCTAACCACTAGTTAAAGTTCTCGCGCAGGGTATCTCATACCCAAGGGAAAGCAGGAAATACAATATGTTCATTACATTTTTCACACGTAAATATAGTTTTTCTGTTCTTTTTATAAGGGCATTCACAACAATACATTGTTTATACACTCCTTTAATCTCGTCATGAGTGAGTGCGATGTCTTCGCTGGATCTTAACTTTTATTTAAATCTTTATAAAACCGAACATATAGGAGTAAACTTCTCTATTCTTTAATTTCAAAAATTTCTTTTTTTAATTTCTCTTACTGTTCCAGCAATAGTTTTTTTTTTTTTTTTTGAAAAGTTCATCTGAAAGTGGATAAGATGTGTAGTAGTTGTCTCCTTTAAAATTACGTTTTTCCCAAATGTTTTTGTGCCTCTACATGTAAAACATTTATTTTCAACAGTGTCTCCCTCTTCTAAATCTGGATCGATTTCAGTGGAGGAATCATACTTGCTGTTATAGTCTTCATCATTTGATTCTTTCTCATCATAAACACGAAGAGAATTTCTTCACCCAAAAAAAATATTGTTATACTATATCTATTAAAATACTTAAATATCACTTTTTTTCATCATAACTACAAAAATACGCTATAGCATAAGGAAGATTTAAAATGTGCTTATGCATTCAGAATTTTAACGGTGATTCACGCGCAGGGTATGACATACCCGAAGAGGCGGTATCCAGAAATATATATATTTAGAATTCGCCTACAAGCTAAAGCCCCTCAAAAGACATGACCTTAAAGTCAGGTAGACGAGAAACTACCTTTTTTCCACAAAAGGTTTAGATGTTGCGTTGAAAAAAGTTAGATGATGGGTATCACATACCCTGTGCGAGAACTGCCGCGTTAAAGAAAACCGCCTCGGGAAAATTTAGATTGAGCCAGAATATACTACAAGGATCTGTGCTCAGTCCCACTTTGTTTTCCTTATTTATTGCCGGAATTGAGGCTGAAGCCAATTCCGATCACTGTATGGGATTGTATGCTGACGATATTATAATCTTGAGCAGCAATACAAATTTTAATTAATGCTCAGAACAAAATTAACTCTTTGAATCATTTTTAATCCCTCTAAGTCTGTATCAAGTACCTTTACCACCAACAGACATCTGTACAACTATGAGCCTGATATTTATTTACTGGGTAGTTGACTGAATTGTGAAAAACATCCCAAATATTTTGGATTCATACTAGATCAGAAGATTCTTGGTCATGCCTATGTAAACAATTTGGTCTGTAAAGGCAAACAGCGAATTAAAACTTTAAATTATATTTCTACCAGGGACTCATGAGCGGATGCTCGGACCCTTCGAAATACATGTATTGCTCTCATTCGACCTATCCTCCAGTATGGTGTTCAGGTTGCCTCTATACTACGTTTGTTTCACCTTAAGTTGGCAGTACTGGGAAGGGTACGATGATCAAATTACAGCCTGTGCGGGATTACTCTAGGAGAAGAGTGTGACTATAGCGAATAAAATTCACCATATTTGGCGATTAAAAAAAATGCTCCTGAAAAATTTGTTCATTAAAATCGTATAAGCTGGTTTATTTTTTTAAAAATAGTATAAGCCTCTTTTTTAATCGAGATATTTAAGGATTTGAGTTTCATGTTTAAAAACATTGATTAATTAAGTAGCAAAACTTTTCTCGAACAACATCTCAATAGTTCTCAACATATTGATTGCATTTTTTTAAATGAAACATTGCTGTTAAATTGTAATTCATGCTATCATTAATTTGATTTTTTTAAGCGACTTATACCACTTTCAAAATAAAACGGCTCATATATCTTTAGTTTCATAAGTTCATTTAGTATCGCTTATAAAATACAAATTTCTATCTTGTTTATAAAGAATTAATGGCCTTTTCATTATTACTATTTTAAATCAGTTTGTAATAATTATTCACATTACATATAAATGCCATTTATGTATGTTAACTTACGATATACAGAAGCATATAAAAGAAATTTGGGATTAATTTGAAAAATTTATCAATATTAAAACTTATAATCTTTATAAAATTTATAGTTTATCTGGAAAAAATACCTCGATGTATATTTCAAAAAATATGTTACTGACGTTATATGCAAAGTTTATCTATTCAGTTTATATACTAAGTATAAATTTTAAAGAAAAAAAAAATTATTAGAATTATTTAATACCAAAATTAATTATTTTGAAATTTAGGCCTATATTTATTGTATAAAAGTTCCATAAAATGCTTTTAAAGGGACAATTGCTCTTTTATTAGGTATTCATAAATTATATACACATGTATATTTAACACTCCATTTAAAAAGCGTTTAGCATACGAAAAAAGCGTTTAGAAAACGAAAGCATAGCACAAGAAAAAATTTACATTAATGTGAAGCGGGAGGCGCTACTGCAAGCCCCCTAGCATCCCCCTCCCAGGTGGCTTCGAAGGGAAGCAGAGGGCAATGACTTGGACGGAAGGGACAGCGAGGGAAGAGAGATTAGAACACGACGAACAAGAGATTGAGAACGAGAGAGGCAGGCGCACATCGGCATAGCAGTAATGACCCTTAAAAACATTATGAAAACTAGTTATGTTTGTTAATTATGTTTCACTCTTAATTCATTAATTATTATTCTTCATTTTATTTATTCTTGTTTTAAAAATAAACAGTTTTTTCCTGTAAACAAAAGTTAAGATTTAATCACAGGAACAACATAACATTGATATACTTCGGTTATAAACATAGAGAGCTTTTTAAATAAAATGAATATTTTTAAAAGCATTGTGTCCAAAAAAATGTGAAATTCGATTTACTCAAATAAGGTGATTAAAAATATTAATCAACCTTTTTTTTATATAAATATTACTAGCTGCATGGCCCGGCGTTGCACGGGCTTTCTACAACCATTCTGGAATCATTTGCCTGTAAAATAAATTTTTGCAAAAAAAAAAAAACTGTTTCAATAGTTGATTATGTATACACTTATATTGCATTATTAAGAATAAAACATTGCAATTTTTGAACCAAGGTCAAATGACGAGGACAACACCTTTGACACCTTTCTCTCCAAACTACCATACCACGCAAACGAGAGGACTTTGATGATACTTTTCTACAAGTCATCAGCACTCATAGTTCTGAATCGCTACCCGAAGAGTCATTATTCACACAGATATAATGATATTTTGATTTTCCCAAATTTCTTCAACAAGTCCATCAATTTCCCCACATCTCTTTCTCTTTGGTTGCATGGTTGATGCAATTCGTCCAATTTTGAGTTGAGACCTTCTCTATTACCTTTGTTACAAGTTCCTTTATTTCGTTAAGTTTTAAAGTCTTATTTTCTCTTGTAATATAACCTTTTACTTGGCTCCAAATCATCTCAATTAGATTGAGCTCACAGTGATAAGGGGGCAATCCTAAAATTTTGTGGCCAAATTTTTCTGCTATTCCTTCCACTTTGTAACAACGAGGGCTGTTTTTTAAGTAAGCTTCGTTTGATTTTTAAAAAATAACGACAATATTTTACTTCAAAAAACTTTTATTTTAGGATTGTACATATTTTTGCCTATTTTTCTACACAGTTGCCGAGTTTATTAAGGTATCCAACTACGTTCGGAACCGTGATTTTAAAAAAGCACAAAAATGGATAATTTTCATGATATTTAGTGTAACTTAGATTAGAATACATGTATAAAATTGTTTTAAGGACATTTTGGCAAAAAATTAACTTAGAATAACCTTTTTTCAAAATGTTCTCCTTTTGTGAAAAATGCTTCTATTATAATAATATTTTGCCTGCATATAGCTCAGACCTTTGTACAGAGGCTCAACTAGAATTTTTGAAATATATAACTTAGAAGTGGGTTTATCCATGTTTTACGACAACAGAGGGTCGAAATTTTAAGAAAAAAACGCCGATAATTATTTCAAATGGTTGTAACTCTGAAAATAATGTGAATTTTTCAAAAATCATAGTTAAATCATAATTATCCATTTATGCGCCTTTTTAAAATCACGGTTCCAAACGTAGTCGGATACCTTAATGTACTTGTCATACCTTAAAACTAAGTTTTGAAAATCCTCTAAAAAAGGCCTGCCGCCCGGTCGGACAGCCAAGAGTTCACGGCCGCTTTCACTTCTTCGTTGTCACTGAAGCGTTTCCAGCCAAGACTGTGTTTGAGGTACTGGAAAAAGTACTTCAAACACAGTCCTGCTTGTCACACAGATTCAACTGCTTGCATCACATTTTCAGTGATTACAGAGGACCGGCCTGAGCGTTCTTCGTCATGGACGTTTGTTCATCCACCGATAAACTTCCTGACCCATTTTCGAACTTTGCTATCACTCATTGCTTCAGTACCATAAACTTCTGTTAAGTGGCGATGAAAACATTAAACATTTTAAAGACGCACAGCGAAGCTTACACGACTGCTACAGAGCTGGAAATGGCACTAGCGTTCGCACAGGAGGCTGGTCAGTGGCGCAGAGACTCGTTGCGTCGTACGCGTGTGAACTAGGGAACTTACTTTAAAAAAATAGCCCTCGTATTATATAAATGCTTTATTTGATTTATTTTCTACAGAAGTTGAATTTAAATTAAGTAATGATTCCATGTAACTTTCTTTTCTGACAACCACTCTAGAATTGCACTTTTTTCCCAAGAACTTGTTGGAATTTCCTCCTTTTTCACTGAATGGTAGGGGGCATTGTCCATTACAATAATGCTTCGGGGCTTCAATTTTGGCATGACAATTTCAAACTCAAGTCCTGCTACAGTTCTTCAATGTTTAAAAACGTACAGGTTCATAAACTTGATCCAGATGTTTCTGTCGTTGAAGAGTGGGATAAGAAACAACAACAATATATCAATAAAATCTGCAATTGAAGATTTTTTTTTTCGTCGCATTTATTTGCTTTGTCTTTAATTTTTGGAAGTGAGTGCGGTTTCGAATGGCAAAATACCTAAACAATTCTTAAAAAGTCACATATCCAGATCTTTACTTAATAAACATTGCTTTTCCTGTACAAAAAATAATTGAAGATTTTTAATATGCTAAAAAAGCAATAAATTAACCAATTGACATTGTGAACAATCAGTATTACTTGATTTCACCTATTAAATTTTCATGAAATGTCATTCTTCTTAATTCAATGCAATTTTACAACTCGCGGGAAAAAATTACAAACCTTAAATTTTCATGCAAATTTCGATTTCTTTTTTTTTCAATGCTGTACCAAACGTATTTGGTTTTTAACTTTTATATAACAAATTTTTTTCCAGACATTTAACTATCAAACTAACATACTCGATTATATGGAATTTATTTCAAGAAATATCCAGGTGATTAATTTTTAATAGTTTATAACTTACATTTGAATTTATTCTTCATTTAATGCTATATGAGAATATCAGAGATTAGTTAACATAATTACAAAAATATTGATACTTTACTTAATTATGTTTTCTCATAAAAATATACAAGTCATAATCAAAAAAAAAATTTTCTAAAAATAATGTGCATAAAAATTCAAAGAATATAAAAAAAGCCTTTTTTTTAAACAAAAACCTATATATAAAATTTTTTATCAATTACAAAAATAAATATCATTATTAAAGGTATAACAAAAGAAATACAGCAGATTTTAAAAATATTCAACAATTGAGATTTTTCATAGGTTTTAAAAGTAAGACGTCTTAAAAAAATGTTGCATATTTCACAAACATGGGACTTTTTCCTTCCCATGAATGTAAAAATGTGCTTTAAGACACAAGTTTCAGAAAACACCTAGTAGCACACTTCCTTTTCTATGAATACGTAAAAGTTGTTTCAAACTATGATTCTGAGAAAAACGTTAGTTCAAAAATATAAGGCTTTCCCTTGGCATGACTCCCTAAATGTGCTTTTAACATAATTTTAAGAAAAATCCTTGTTGCACAGTTAACAAACTTAAAGTTTTTGCTTTGTATGAATTTGTAAATGTGATTTTAAATGATCAATTCGAGAAAAACATTTGTTGCACAGTTCACAAACATAAGGCTTTTCCTTGGTATGAATCCGTAAATGTGTTTTCAAATTGTGACTCAGAGAAAAGCATTTGTTGCACAGTTTACAAACATAAGGTTTTTCCTTTGTATGAACCCGTAAATGTGCTTTTAAATTATTATTTACAAAAAAACCTTTGTTGCACAGTTCACAAACATAAGGCTTTTCTTTGGTATGAATCTTTAAATGTTGCTTTAAACTACCATATTGAGAAAAACTCTTGTTGCACAGTTCACAAACATACGGCTTTTCTTTGGTATGAATCTTTAAATGTTGCTTTAAATAACCATTTTGAGAAAATCCCTTGTTGCACAGTTCACAAACATAAGGTTTTTCATTGGTATGAATCTGTTTTTCCTTGGTATGAGTCCGTATATGTACTTTTAAATTACCTTTCTCAGAAAAACCTTTGTTGCACAGTTCACAAACATAAGGTTTTTCCTTTGTATGAATCCGCAAATGTCTT
>BMAV01015566.1:70464-82359 GCA_019973955.1 Trichonephila inaurata madagascariensis
GTATCATTGATACTTGCTCCCTGATAAGGCAGGCTACACCCCTGATGAGAAGGAATGTTCCTCAGAATTTAAAATTCATTCTTATTTTTCTCGAACTGTGTTATTCTATCGGGAAATCGGGACTTATTTTGATTTTTCAATAACTGTTTAAAATTCAGCATATTTATTCAACTTATTATAAATTTTTTGAGAAAATCACAAAAAATTTTGGTTGGTCGAAAGAATTATAAGCGGCCTGTGGCCGCCTTGTTTCGGCCGCCCGCGTGCAATGCACACCTGCTAGGATCAGCCCTGGATTCGGTTTAACTATCACTGTGTGTAGTTCATTTTAGATTCTCGCTTATTTAAATTTATCTCTTAATTGTTAGACATTTAAGTTCTATTCTTAATAAAGACATATTAAGAATTAAAAATGTCTATTCCTTTTGCAAACCCTACACCTCTAGCTCACGCTGACAGTTAAAGATACGGTCACCAAAGGGTATCACAAAAGAAAGTAGTTGGCCTTCAGATAGCAAATCAAAATCTAAAATGTATATCAAACATTAGTTACTGAAAATATATTCCAGTATTTTTAATTCTTTATAATAATGAATAGATTATTATAAGCAATATATAGGAAACTGAGAAGATAATAAAATACAAAATACCTTCCTGGAGGAGAATTATATCGGTTTATGTATTGTATTATGGTATACAAAACAATAAACATATATGAAATTTTAAAAAAAAGCACTGTAAGGTCTGTATTTATATGTTTAATTATTATTGAGATAAACAGTAAAAAAAAGAGCTATTGTTTATACACAACATAATGCTTACTAATATATTAATATACTATTGGAAAAGATTTTTGATATTACACAAATTTTTTCGACAAAGGAACTTTTTAAAAAAAATCTTTATAAGGCTTTAAATATAGAAAAATATTTTTTATAATTTGTTTGATTTATGCTTTTACCATGATGAGGATAATTTACACAAGAAACAGAGTATTCCGCAAACATACGAACAAAAAGGAAATAAATATATATTGATTTTTTTAATAACTCTTTTCAAACAATGAAGAGGCCATGGTAGCTGGTCTTTCTCACAATTTCCTAAAAGGCCTTGTTCCTTATGCTCCTGCCCTGCAACTCTGTGACAACTAAAATCTTGCCGTGTAGAGGAGCCAATGCATGAAAAATTCTATTGAAGTTTAAAGTTCTCAAATTCTGAGAGTTAGATGAGAAACTCAGGTGCCATCCTTGGTACTTGACTGAGGTTCAAAAGTACAAACTCAGCTGGAAACAGTCCTTATCTTTCTTAAAAGTGTGATGTAAATAAATCCAGGGAATAAAGTATGTTATTTGATTATATTAGTCTTATTTTTGATAAAATGGTAATTTCTGTACGGAAATTTAATTAAATATTTTCCAAATTCCACTTTATACTGTTAAAAAGGTTTATATATATAGCACTGTTAAAAAATCTTGCTTTGTTCTTGATAACTGGTGATGGATCTTGTAATTATAACTATGCTCTAATGACAAACATAATTCTCTCTTTTACATAAAGATCAATATCTTTTGAAACAGCATCCTGCATAACTGGAATTAGAAATCAGTTTACAAACATTTAGCTAAGACGTCTATCAGCAGCTATCCTAAGCATACAAAATTTTGTAAATTATCCTATCAATTATTTTATTTTTTGAAGGAAGGAAGATTCTAAATTTTGATCTAACATGTGTGAAATTGCAGATAAATGCGAACTGATGTCCTCTCTTCTCTTTCTGCAAAACGATTATGGCCGAAGTCTTATCCAGAACTAGAAGAAAATCGTTGTGGCCAGCGAGCTTGACACCCATGTTCTACACACTCCTAAAATATCACAGAGAAGGACTAAAGTCTGTCGAAACTGCATTTAAATATTTTGAACAAGCTGTGTCGGTATTAGAATTACTGTTTCTTCATTGTCTTCATGGTTTAGCACCAAAACATACAGTGCAGCACGGAAGACAACATAACATTACGCATTTCTTTAAAAAAAAGGTACCCATTTATCTTAAAGTGGTGTAAATTTTTATAATAGACAGCTTCATGCCTTCACAAAATATTTTTTCTGAGGTTGTCGTATTAGGTATATTACTGTATACTATTTATTTGTACAGTTTCATTTTCTAGTAGTAAATGCTCTATAACTACATAAATTATGAACTTTTCCTTTGTTTAAGGCTATTTGGGCAGTTTATCTTCTGTTGTATTCTAAGGCAAACAAGACACAAGTGCAGTACAATATTTTCTGATGAATTACGTGCAATTATTCTTTTTTAAGCCCATTCTCAATAACCCAGCATTTTCACAAACTTAACCATTCTTTGGCTCACATTAGGCAGTGTTTTCGTGACTCAACTGAACTAATGTTTTTTCATATTGTTCAAATATGTTTTAAAAAATTTTGAAATTATTTATTACCACTAAGTTTTATTTATCATAATTTTTAGTCTCTTATGCTAAAACTCAAATGACTGAACTTGAATATTTTCTGATTCTTGGACAAAAATTAAAAGAAATTAAATTGTTTTATTTACCTCCAATTTTTATGCAAAAAATAATAAAACCTTTCTCCTAACACATGCAGAAGATAAAGAATAAAATCCAGAGAATCTTGAACTTCATACTTTATTTTTGTAAATTAAATTTATTTTTGTTATATCCCTATAAATTAAAAACTACAGAATAATTTTAAAACATTAGTTTTAAGCTCTCTCATGTTTTTTACTCGAAATAAAAAAAGATTTTAAAAAACTAGGGTCTGCCTAACAGAGGACAAACCCCAATTGTATATAAATTATAAAACTCTATTCATTTTTCATTAATCAAATTGTAAAACTGTAATTTACATGTATTATAAAGTTCTAATCTGTACTTCAATTTAGTGCCTCTTCACAAACAATGTTCTTAATCACCTTTTCCTCTAAATTACACTGAATTCTTTTATTCTGTCTTTGCTTCACTTTGACAGAGCTCCATACAATTGTCCATGAGTAAATAGTGTTTCCTTCAATATTGTACATAAAATGGCTTTTTTTTCCCCCCCCATCGTCATTTCAAGCAGCCAATATTGCCCTATTACTCATTTGTTCCATTGTTATACCATCAGGATATATTTCTTTGACATCTTAGCACAATATCTAGTCTATTGTGATTATAAATTTTAATGTTGTGTACTAAACGTTTTTATTTTATAATCTATGATTAATATTTCCTATTTCTATTTTGTATTATATTTGTATATTTCTATGTTGATTATATTAAAGTTATGATTTACTTAAAATTGTAAATTTTGATGTCCTGTAAGGTTGTCGGTCATCAGTATGTTAAGGTTATAGATGGCACTTTTTCAACAGCGGCATTGTGTAAGTGTATCCCGTAGAATGCGGGAAGTTGTGTGTATGACAAGAAAGAGTTTGAGTACAGTATTTCTGAGGTGTTATGAGTTGTTAAGTTTAGTAGTGTATAAGGTGTAAGATATATATATAGTTTGTAATGAATAAGGAATGAGTAGTTAGAAATTGTAAATAAAGTTGTTATTTGTTATTAGAGAGTGGTACAGTTAATTGTATTTAGTAGCGTAGTCACTACAGAAAGTATCAGAGTAACGTAGTTACGCTTCTAAAAGTTAAATTAAAAAATATTCCAAACAAATTCTCAAAAATTACATCATTTTTTCCAACAGTCAACAAGTCTGACTTATTTCAAATCTAACGGAAAAAGGCCCCCCCCCCCCACTATATAATTGAGTCATATTACATCCGACTTTATATCACATGGTTTATAAGATACATGAAACATCGTGTTAAACCATATAAAATAGATAATATATTTGTAGAGTAAAAAAAGGCGAGTTATGTTTCCTGTTCATTTAAGTCATGGTAATATGAAATTAAAAATGTAGTTTTAAAATTCCATACATTTATCACGAATTTTAAATTTATACATGTTTCTGTAAAATAAAATGAAGAATGCACACATATTTCCTAGACATGTAGGACAATAAATTATATTTGGAAATAATAATATTTAATTATTTACAACTACTTGTTTTTAACAGATATTTTAATACTTTGCGAGATAAGTATAAATCGCTATTTTCAATACAAAGGTCTATGTTATGCTGAAATATAATAAAGGTTAACATTATTTTAGAAATTATTTACCAGATTTGTACAAAATGGATGATCAAATGCCTGAATTATGATGGAATGAAATTATTTGCAATTTGACGAAATTATGCATTATTTGCAATTTGAAAAAGTTACTCAGTAATGAAATCATTTAGTAATCTTAATTTAATTTCAACTGAAAAAAATAAACATGGTGAATATAACGATATAATTACTATATTGGACAAGTATGATTTTATAAAATGCTTATGACCATTTTTTTGTTGGTGGTATAAAATCCAAAACCCTATTTCTATAACCCACAGCATGATAAAAAATGACCAATGAAAAGCTAATATTCTGTTGAATAAGCTTCTGAGCAGACAGGCACTAATAAGAAATCAAACTTCATTCAAATGTTTGCTAAACGAGTCTGGAGATCTTGCAAATGAATGCAATGTACCGTATTTTCTGTATATAATCCGCAGATTATGTGTTAAAAAAGTTTCAAATTTCATTGTGCGTATTATACACCGACGCGGATTATCTGAGAAAAAACATTCTCCATCAGAAAAGCTAACAATAAAGTTTTGAAAGAAATGCCGTTTATGCTTTATAAAATAAATAATAGATGGCGCTTTCGTGATTCAGATGACTAATTTCAGCATAACTAGTTTTTGTCCAATTACATTCAAAAACGAATTCGATTTCTCGGAAGTAAAAAACAGTTACTAGTCTCTGGCGCCATTTCCAATTTTCTCTTGACTAGAGCTATTACGTCCTTTGAAAGTTTTCATCATGTTGAGGCGAAAGCGTTAAGTTACACTGCAAACTTTAAATTAAAAGTTATAGGGAAGGCTACCGAAGTCGGAAACCAGGAAGCTGCAAGGTTTTTCCACGTTGATGAATTGAATATTAGTTTGTGGAGAAAAAACAAGACCACTTCGAAAATTGTAATCGACATTAAAGAGCCGATTGTCGTGGAAAACCTCACTAGCCAGAATTAGAGGAAGAAATAAAAAAATGGATTTTAAAAGAAAGAGACAATGGGAAAGCAGTCTCGATCTTAATTTTTTTGCTGCTAACTTGCTAAATTTTTAAAAAAAAGAAAGATTTTTTCCGCGTGGAATGTTTTGTTTAACAACTCAAAACATAGATGGCAGTAGCAAAGAATTTTTTTGTTTTATTGAGATTATCGTAAAAAATATTATCATACATATTTAAAAAGACGTTTCATAATAAATTTTTTTTTGTACAATTTCTTACTTCTATTTTTAATTATATTGTGTATATTTTATCTTATATTACACTCATTATCGGCAGTTTATATTTTGGATTATTCGCTATAAAAACTTTCGCGGATTATACAATATTTTTTTTTACTCGAAAAAGGCTTTGCGGTATAATACGCCGTTGCAGATTATATACAGGAAAATACGGTCATACCATGCTTTCAGAAATGAAAGGGAAGAAACTGCTTTTTTGAGGAGTTATCAGAAGACAAAAAGTTAAGGTATGGAATCATTTTTCAAAGTCGATGTGTATTATTGCAGTTTAGTTGTGTTAATATCTCAAAGTCGACAAAGATTTCAGTTTCCTTGATCCTAGTAACATTTTTGAAATCTATCAACCAAATAAACACACACAACTGCTCTTTTCAAACTAAAAAAAAAACAGGCCATAAAACTATAGCTACTGAATATGATAAATACTTAACACACAATATAAATGAAAAACTAATTGATTTAAAAAGCTGTTTAAAATCCAAAATGGAATAAATCATTCTATCAAATAGGGCATAGAACTATTGTTAATTAATTGCAGTATCCTCAACTAAACATTTCCCGAATATCATTATAGCATGCCACAGCTATTTTTTACCCTTCCTTTCCCGTATGAGCAATTCATTTTTTTAATTGAGATACGAGGATGTTAATAGCACCTTACAAATTAAATTACGAAAATACATGGAAAGAAAAGCTTCAATTGTAAAAAAATAAAATCAAAAACAGAAAAAAAATGGTGAAAAATTATACAAAAAAATACATAAACAGGACCTACTTTGTACAAAAACTTTATGAACAAATTGTCAACATTGATGCGTTTCTTCCCCACAGAACTTTAGAAATATAGGTAACATTTATAATGACCTAAAAGATAAAGAGATATTTACATTTATGAAAATAATAAATTTCACCCGTCATTTTACGAAATTGAGGTACTTAAGTATTAGCATCACCACAACCAAAATTGCACCATGAGAATAGTCTTCCTTTAAATAAAAGATGTAAGAATTTTTGTTGTTTTGATATTATGGTGCGATTCCCTAGGAACAAATTTTGCTGTGATGGCGCTAATGCAAAAGTACCGAAATTGATTCAAAAAAATACTTGTTGTGCTTAAAATAATATAATAATACATTTATTATTAAACTAAAATCAAAATTTAACAATCAATTATTAATAATAAAATAACGTAATAATAATTAGATGCTTTTTCTTTTACTGATAGTTATTTTCAATTACTTAGTTTTCCCAATAGAAGCTAAAAATTCAGGTCCGCGTTTATTCCGATTTTAGAATTTGTGCAGTTTTGTTTAATGTCATCAATATGGTTGCAATAGTATGTATGTAAGTACCCTGAATAATATACGCTTGAGACTGAAATTTAAAAGCCAGTCAAATTTTGTGTCTGCAGAAAAGAACTTCTTTTATAGGAAACAAACAGGGCAAGACAGAAATGCATACTACAGAGATATCAATATTTTTCGCTAAAATTGTACTACTTGAAAGAGTTTCTGAATTAGCATTAAATAAAATACCAGTTAATCCTTTTCCCCACTAGGTTTAACTAAAACTTTTTTTAGTAATTTTTTTTAATTAAAAATTTACTTTTTTTAACGAATCCTTTGTCCACATCAAATTTCAAAATTATATGTAATACCTTAAAACAGGGATAGCCAACCCACAGCATGAGTGCCATAATAGAGTTGTTACAGTGGCACGCGAAAACTTAATGACAAATTGAAACAGATTTGAAAAATAATAACATTTTAAAAATTATATTGGAATGTGGTTATTTTAGGGGAAAAAATCTCGAAATCCATTTTAAATACACTTAACTGAATTACAATAGAATATTATTATGTAGAGAATACTCCTTTCGTTCTTGTGTGCACTCACTCACGTGGTATTGGAATTTTAGGGTGTTTTAAAATATGTGGAAGAAAACAATAAACCACCCAGTGAGTGCTTTTTACTCAAGAATAATGGTTAGCTATAGGATTTAGCTGTTCTTATAGATGTTATGGAAAATTTAATTAACTTAAATTTAAGATTGCAGAAATCTTTGCATAAATCCTTTTTCAATTTGTCTTCAAAACATTAATTGTAACCCGCCTGAAATACAAATTGGAATTATTGACCCACAGCACCATACTACACTGAAAATAAAAGAAATTCTTTTTAAAAGCAAGTGATCCGAATTATATTGAATTTTAGAAATCTGTGTTAACAAGCAATTTTCTAAATTTACAGGATTCAGCTGTCAGATATTGTTGTAAATTTGGATCTGCATGTTTGTGATCAAATATGTATGTTTTCTATTATAAACATAATATATATATATAAGGTCAAACTATCGGTCAAAAATAATTGCTATGCACCTAAAACCTAAACCTTATTTTTTTAGCATCTTCAAGAAATAATCCTAATAGATGACTTAGTAAAATAACTACATATTCAAAAGCCACAATAAGCAAGTACAGCCTATTTAATAATTATTTAGAATTAGGAGTTTCAATGCCCCTTTTTTTTAAACCTAACCCAACTAATTGTGTGTGGGGAACTGTAAAAAGTTTGGTTCAAGTGTAGTATAGGGAGGCCACTTGGCGCGACTTAAAGTGGTCGCCAAGGTACATTTTTCGGATTTATTATAGAATGAATTCGATATCTCACCATGACATTTAGATAAACATCACCAAATCTGAAGAAAAATCGTCAAATCAAAAAGTGCCCCCCCCCCCCCACCTATACTACACTTGAGCCAAAAAAAGTTGGTTCTATTAAAGATAAAACCTCAATTTGTACTTTTGTCTTGAAAAATAAATTATTTTTAAATTTCTACTGCTTAGACTTGCATAAAAAATGTGCTACTTGCGTAAAAATCTCAAAATAAGCTTATAATTGTCATTTTTTCACCTTTTCGTACTTTTTTGTTTTTTAGAAAATATGGAAGTGCACTCACAATTTTTTTATCAGATAGTGGCACTCTTCTCAAAACAGTTGGCCGCCCCGTCTTAACACAACTGCAACAAATGAGTAAAAGAAAAAAAAAACTTATTCAATAACAAACTCCATACAAAAGAAATTCAGCAGTGAGAACGATAAAACAGCAAATAAACAAATACATGTCCCAAAATTGCCAGATTTAGACTTACTTTAAAAAGAATAAAAAGTTTGGCGTCTTTGTAGCATTTGAATAAATAATATAATTCAAAAAAATTGACAGTAAATAGAAAAGAAATTCTTTTGTTCAAAAGGATCATTTTTTAGTTAAGCGCCGAAAGAGAGCTACCGACAGAAGCGACATCTGCACTTACAGATGCGCAGCCAGATATAATGTACTTTCCTTAATGTGACAGCCGTTTGCAGACGATACAACTTAGACCGAAAACAGCTTGTAACGTCACACATGTAGGAATAGACTTGCAAATACTTGCCTTCTTAGGTTTTAGTTCAGTACAGTGGTAACACTGTAAATCAGGAGGCTTGGGCAGCGCCTTAAGCTCCGACAGAATTTGATGTAGTTTCTTATAACGGAAGTTATAAGACTTATAGTCTATGTGGTTAGTCTTATATTGTAGGTTAATAAGGGGAGGACACGAATAAGGAAATTCATTTGAGAACGAGACTTGGTGTAATAGTAGTACTCCTTTGGGGTATTCAAACCTCAATGTAATTCCGCCGAATAGCCAGTCAATTCGGAGAAAATAGCCTCCAAAGTTCATGCTTATCTTTTATACAATTAAGTTTCAATTTCCTCCCAGGATTCCGTAGCCTGGTTGGTATATCGTCTGCATACATAGCAAATCGATCACCTTTTTTTTTTCATTTCATTTAATTATTTTTAAAATTTTTAGACTCTTGAATCCATGACCCACAAACCATTAACAACCAGGGGCTTCCAACTATTTTAATTTACCTCTGCCCCTGCTTATTCCTTTTCACAGATTCTCTTATCATCTCAATATATCTTAAGTTTGGATGTGTATGCTACTATGTTATGTAACAGATCACGGTTTCGTGTGCGAGATATGAAAAAAACAAAAGGCAGTCGTGTATGAAAAAAAGTATTGCGAAGGCAATGAGAGCTACATTAAGTGCTGATATAAAAACTGATTAGAACTTTAATTCGATTAGTTTTTAAGATAGATGTGTTACTCTAGCTTTTCAAAATCGGATGGCAAACAGTAAGCAATGGCATTGTGTGGAATGCTTCGAAATTGGGCAATTTTTCACAGATGCAGCAGTTTCCTTCAATGCACATTCCATCACTTCACGATGAAGGTAACATTTATAAACACAGTAGTCATAAAACCTGTAGGCGGTTGCCCAATGTCTAAGAACCCATGTAAGATCGATATATTTCTGTCTCAAGCAGAATGGAATAACAAACATCACACGTGTGACATCGTTCCAAAGTCCATTCATAAAAAACGACATTTGCTACTACTATACGCCATATAACCATGAAAGGAATACATCCAAAAAAAAATTTTCTTTTCTGATTTTAGCAATATTTACTCTCTCATTTGTATATACAGGATTTAAAAAAAGAACTCATTAAAATGTATACAAAGTCAAGATAGTGAAAAGCGGGGGGGAATTACATTAACATCACACTGTAAAGCAACAAAAGGGATGTTGGCGAAAGATTACGTAATTTTGAGCCTCGGTCAAGTGACGAGGATGACACATGAGCTGGCAACCCCCTTTCCTGACTACCACACCACAACAACGGGGAAAAATTGAGCCTCTATAGATTTAATGTACATAGGCCTTCTCTATACGGTGAGAACCCGCTACATTCTAGAATCGAGTTCGTGACAATAATCACTAGGCTATCGCAGCCACTTTTAAGAGAATGAAACAAAATTATAAAAATTTTTAAAAATCATATTTAAAAGCATACGTAAAAAACACAGACGATTTAGAGTTTCAAAATATTTAATTAAACATAGTATTTTGTATCTACTAGCATAAAATGAAGAGTAAAATAAATAACAATAAAACTTTTAAAACACTTTATACTAAGTTTTTGTTAATATATAGCTTTAGTAATTATGTTTAGCAGAAAAAAGTATTTGATGACTTAATAAATGAGTTTTAAAGTTTTTTCTTCAAGATACTGTGTGGAATGACTAATTTCATCAAAAAACTCAGCAAAAAAAAAAAAAAAAAAACACAAAATTTAGTAAAAAAAAAAAAATGTCAATTTTAAAAATGAACTCTAAGAATTGATTTTTTGTCTTAGAATATGCAAAGAAATGTTTGAGTCCTCAAATAATATAAATTTGATTATTATGGAGCTTAGAAAGGAAGTGTCATCGCAAAAATTTAAAATATATTATTTTCTTATGGATATGTGCATATTAAGAAATTAAGTAGAAACATCTGATTTTTTTTTTTTTTTTTTTGTTAATAAAATTTAAAATGTTGCTGATATTTCTAAGTAGTAATAATCAAGAGAAAAAAGGAATTCTGATTGGTACACACAGAGTTAAAAAAGTATAAAATCTTTTATAAATTATATAATTTATAAAAGATTAATCTAGGATAATCTAATATAAAATCTAAATTAGATTAATCTTATGAAAGTGACATGCTATATATGATAATTTACAATAAAAAAAGCTTACCACAATAAAACGATTTTAAAAAAACAACTTTTTTTAAAAAAATTACTTTTAAAAATTTTTTTTTATTTTCTTACTACTCATTTTTATTTTAAATTCTGAAATTAACCGAATGCTATTAATCATATTTTTATTGGCTACGCTCTATAAGAAAATCCAAATTTAATGTTATCATTTCTGAAAAATTGGCTAAAATCTTTGAAAAAATCTAAATCATGCTGATTAAAACATTCATTCTTGTTTTGCAAGGAGAAAAGTTAACGCACAATAAAACATATTCTTTTTACCAACATTTTCACACTCTAAAATTTCGCAGTTGATATAATGTGTGTTCAATCTTTAATAATAATAAAATATTCTTAAAATGTTTTCTAAATTTTTGAGATTCACAAGTTTTTAAATGTTTATTAACTTTTATCAGAAAACAATGAATTAAGGAACACATAAATTTTGACAACTCATCATTGTTTGAATACAAATTCTATTTTAATTTTTACATGAATATTTAAACTATGTTAGTTATAATTTTTCTTATAATTGTAGTTGTATAAGGTTCAAAAATATTGAAATATAAATTGTACAAAATGGAAATCACTCATTTTCATTGAAAAGAATGTTTACATCTTATAACTTGTTTAGAAAATAAATATACACATAAAATCTTAATGTGCACATAAAAAAATCTTATATACACAGATGTATATAAAAGTGTTTTACTAAAGGATTCAAGAGTTTTAATAAAGTCTTTCTTTTGTTGATACGATAATAATAATAAAAAATCATGTAGGATTATAAGGAATATATAAAAGAATTTCAAAAAGACATTAAGTCT